>JACXGM010024835.1:0-15558 GCA_016801145.1 Umbra pygmaea | reverse complement strand
CACACACACACACACACACACACACACACACACACACACACACACACACACACACACACACACACACACACACACACACACACACACACACACACACACACACAGAATACACCCACTGCATGAAATAAAGGCTGAAGATTACACAGTCAGCCGTGTTAGCAACTCATATCTAAAACAATAGTGCTCATTAGACTGATATACCTTCATTCAGGCAACATTGCAAATGCATGTGTTATTTTAAAGACCATACAGTATTTATTAATTTATATGAAATTTTGCATGATAAAAACACTTTGGATGCACCATCTAAATCCTCTCTAGTTTACTCAGGACAGTATGTCAGCTAAAATGCTAGTAATAATTAACAATGACCTAATATACCAAAGATTATTTAACAACCACGTAAAATAATATATTTTTAATCAATAAAAACCCACTGCTACTGTACAACTACCAATACCTATTTTGTAAAGAAGGCTCACTCAAGCACATTTCCAAACAAAAATAATTTCACCAGTTATTAAAGATGTGTACAAATAATTTTCACACAGTAATGTTGATTTTGCAGTGAGTTAATGTGACATGGACTGTTGTGTTTGTTCGATGCATCCTGCAGGTGTCTGACCGCTGTGTGGTGGCCCTGGTGCCCAAGCAAATGTCTTCCTACAACCTGCCTTCCTCAGTCAGCTTCCCACGCAGCATTAGCAGATACGGTCAGTTAGCCAGGACTTACCAAGATTCAGTCCCCTCTAAAATTAAAAATTCTACATGAGCTGTTAAGAGAACAGCTTTGTTCCCAGGGCAGATTCTAGCTGGGGGCAAAACACTGTTTGCCTAGCAACACTATATTATTCCGGCAACACAAACTCTGATTTTTCTTTTCAAAATAATAGCGTTTAAAATAATCATTGTTAATTCATTGCATAGATATGTTGTGGGTCCATGTTCATGTGTTGCTAAAATTTGTTTATTGTTGGATAAAACATACTATAGTGAATGTTTTTCAAATGTAATTGTGTTTTCACATGAGACACTGACAATATATTCAATCAAATTTGGTGTACAACATATTTGTTACTGTTTAAGTCCATGTTCATGTTAAATATTGTTTTTTTTGCAATCACATACTCATATAATTTTTTACACACAATACAATTGCATTTGGTTACAATTCAATAGCTTTGTAATGAATTCACAATTATTATTGCAAATTATTGCAATGAATTAAAACATAATTCTGAAATGAAAAATCATAGTTTGTGTTGCTGGCATAATATAGTGTTGCCAGGCAAACAGTGTTTGCCCCCAGCTTGAACTGGCCCTGCATGTTCCTGTACCGGTTTACACTTGGTGAACATTTGTTGGTGACCATCTATCTTGGCTGCAGATGTCCCATTCCGTTCCAACTCCACCAGCCCTGACAGCCCCCACTCCCATGTGCCCATGCTCACCCCGGACATGGAGAGTGGAGTGAAGGTGTGGCACCTGGTCAAGAACCACGAACATGGTGACCAGAAGGAGGGTGAGCGTGGCTCCAAGATGGTATCAGAAATATACCTGACTAGGCTACTGGCTACTAAGGTAATACCTCACTCTCTCACAAAGTATCTTAGCAAATGCAACAGCATGATTCAGTGCTATGGATTTGTTTTAACATCGTTGTGGTGTTTTATTTAGGGTACACTGCAGAAGTTTGTGGATGACCTGTTTGAAACGTTGTTCAGCACTGTGTGCCGGGGCAGTGCGCTTCCACTCGCCATTAAGTACATGTTTGACTTCCTGGATGAGCAGGCTGATAAGCACGACATACACGACATGGACGTTCGTCATACATGGAAAAGCAACTGGTGAGGGAGGGCAGACTTAATGTGCTTCAGAAAAGCAATAATTATAATAATTATTATTAAATAAAATAATAATATTATGATTGCCTCAACCTGGAGACCATCAGTAAAAGGTTCTTCTCTTACGCTCCCCACCCCAGTCTGCCTCTGCGCTTCTGGGTGAACGTGATCAAGAACCCCCAGTTCGTGTTTGACATCCACAAGAGCAGCATCACAGACGCTTGTCTGTCCGTGGTGGCCCAGACCTTCATGGACTCCTGCTCCACCTCAGAGCACCGCCTGGGCAAAGACTCGCCCTCCACCAAGCTTCTCTACGCCAAGGACATCCCCCACTACAAGAGCTGGGTGGAGAGGTCTGTGTGTTAGATCAAATACATTGATTTGTTGTTATTATTTTCCAATGAACTAAGGAAGACTGAGTGACCCCAGAATGGCATCATAGCTCGTGAAAGTTGTTATTCAGATCTCGGAGTTCTGATAATGAAATTACAAATATTATAATAACTGAAAACCAACATTTGTAGCCAGCAAGTTGTCTTGTAAATGGTTTTATGTACTGTAATTCCAATAAAACAAAAAAGTCAGGTATTTCATGCCATATTAGCTAAGCTTTACATTCCACTTTATAATAACAAGGTTCTTCTAGCTCCCAGATCACTTGCTCAATGCATGTGCTTCCAGACTGCAGAGAAAGCTGCACTTGATAAAGCCCTGACCACCTTGAAGATGCCAGCCAGACTTGAACATAATAATTTATTGCACCCAGCCTTGTCTTTGTTGATGTGAAATTTGTGTACTGATAGCAGGAGTTGGCTGTCATTTATACATGTAGAACAACCTCTGTCTTTCTCCAGGTACTACGCAGACATAAACCGCCTGCCTGCCATCAGTGACCAGGACATGAGTGCCTACCTGGCAGAGCAGGCTCGTCTTCACTCCAGTGAGTTCAACGTCCTGAGTGCCCTCCACGAGATATATGCTTACGTCAGCAAATACAACATAGAGGTAAGGACTTCTCTGAAAAACTTCAACAGGGGAAAAGCTTGCATGTAAAAAAGTGGCATTTAGATTCAGCAGGAGTTAAAGTAGCTGGGCCAGAAAATATTAAACGTTATATATTGTAAACACTCATTAATCTATTAATCAGAATTTCCAATCAAAGATGTTATTCTACTTTTAACCAAAACACCTGAAGGGTTTAGGACGTTTCCGACCTGAGTGCTCAGGGACCAGTTAGGGTAAACTGGCTTGCTTAGTGGCACTGCGTGTTTCCCTGCATGCATTGCTGATGTATTATTGTGTATTTTGTGTATTACTGTGTGTGTGTGTCAGATTATTGAGGCGCTGGAGAAGGATGAGCAGGCGCAGAAGCAACGGCTGGCATACAAGATGGAGCAGATCATTGCAGCCATGTCTGTTGAGAGCTGAGAGACAGACAGATTTGAATCTACTACTAACCCTGGCCCAGGACATAGTCCACATGCTAGCAGCACAACAGCCCCCCCTTCCCCCACAAACAGAAGTCGATGGGAACTGTGCTATAGAATAATGCAGCCTGATTATTCAACAAACCAAGAAGAATCGCATACAACAACAAATTCAGGAAGACCGGAGGTCCTCTCTCTGTCAGCTGCCGTAGATCCTCACGTGGAGGCAAAGACAAAATACCTTCCTGTTTGTACTGGAAAGACTAAATACATGTCTTGAAGTAAGACTTAAAGGCAGAATCAAATGTACATATCAAAGACTTCACATTGGACTGCCATCTCCTTTCCAAGGATGTGTCAATTACAAGGTTTTGTATAACATCATGGAGGTTACAAACAGTGATCTGAGACTGTATAACAGTAAAATGAATTTCTATGTAATCCAACGTAGCAGAATATTTTATTAAAAATCTGCCCAACTGCTTAACTATGTCATTCAGGCAAAGCTGCAACAAGTCAATTCCAATACTGCTTAATTTGGCCTTGATTGAATCTAATATGCCTTAGCAGTATTTACCAAACAACCCTGTCTTCAGCCTGGATACATTGTAAGGCAGTGGTCACCAATCCTGGTCCTGGAGATCTACCATCCAGACTATTTTCAGTTTAGCAACAATTTAGCACACCTGATTCTACTAATTAGCTGGATGATGAGCTGAATGAGGCTACATTATTTGCAGTTGAAGTAAAAACTTACAGGATGGTAGCTCTCCAGGACCAGGATTGGTGACCACTGTTGTAAGGAGAGTTAAAATGGTAAATAGTACAGTAATAATCTTAAGGATGAAAAAGAAACACATTCCATATACATAAATGATGACTTCAGCTTGTTTACCACAAAACCCTTGCTCTTAGTGCCAAACATTTCTAATGTTTCAGACAACATTTAATAAAATACCCTGTCGACAGACCTTATTCAATTTGTTAACAATGTGGTATCAATATATTAACAAAACAAAACAAAGATTATATATCACATATTTAACTAATTATAAATTGGCAGAAGCTATTTGCACCTGGGGTGTAAATAGCTTATGTGGCTATGCTATTTGCAGCCAGGTGTCCCATAGCCAACCACCCAAGTGCAAATACTTAAACTGATCCCACCCCAATAAAATTTGCATTGACCTACATTTACTTTGATTATTACATGATAAGCACCCTATGATTTACAAAAAAGGAATACTCTCATCCCTAAACTAACCCTAAACTTAACCATGACCTAACAAAAACACTATCCCTAAACCTAACCCTAAACATAACCATGAACTAACAATAACACTATCCCCAAACTTAACGCTAAACTTAACCAGAGGTGTCAGAAGTACAAGTAAAAGTACTTTTTCTGGGTGCACCTGAGTTCACAAGGTTTGGGAAGTTCCTAATTGAGACCAAAATGACCGGTAAAGACAGCTCATAACTAATCAGTGATCTTTTAAAATTAATACAAAGCCTAAAACAAAGATTAATTGTGGTGAATAGATAGTAATAAACTCCCATTACCTGGTCATTTGGGTTTTATTTCGAGAGTTCCCAAAACGGGTGAACTCAACATTGTACTTTTACTTTTACTTTTGACACCTCTGAACTTAACCATTCATCGAACCAATCGTAGAATCAACCATTGCTGCCATTGAGGCCCGTAGCTATCAGCTTTTGTATCCTTCGGCACTGTTGATGTGTATAGCTATCCGTTACTCATTACATCATTATTTGGGTGGATGTAAATAGCCGATTAGCTGCCGTGTGGCTAATCTTACCCGGGTGCAAAGACACTCTGTTATAAAATTAGCTATGACTTACAGGTAACCAAATTGTGATATGGTGCTGAAAGATTACTGACAGCTACTTTAATAACCCCTATCTGTGGACCAGATCAACGTCCTCCTGGTTTATGACACGTTTTAGCCATGAGTCAGTGTTTACATTGGACATGATACTTGAATTGCAGTAGACCATTGTTTTGTGTTGTATATTTAGAGAATCCTCATATTTCAACATAGTTTACTTTTAAGGGTGGAAATGCAACATTCCTGTAATATCACATAGATTGTACATTTATTTTAAATGTGTTAGTTTATGACAGAATTCAAGGTAAGATAACAAGGGGGCCTCATTTCACTGTTGCAACATAATCGCTGTGCATGGGAGTTACACAACAGGTGGTGCCAATTAACTATGCACCTTTGGTGGACATCTTGCAGTGGCAGGAAAGCTAATCATGCTTGTTAATATGTTTGTTCCGGTTTACTTCCTGGTTGAGCAAGCAATATGAAAAGAAACAGCACCACTTGGTGGGACGTGCTTTGAAATACACGTTGGACATATCATCATCAAAACTACAAAATTACCGCGCCTGCAAGGAGCTGCTGCGATGGGCCAGGGCCAACGTGTGATGGGGAGTGGGTATTAAAATATGTAATGATGCTAGCTGTTGCATTCATTGAGTGCCATTTTAAAGATGATCGTAAAAAATGGAGCTCTCCAGAGATTAGTTTTTTTAGGGTTTGTGTTTGCTATGTTCATCTGGGTTGAAAAAATTACTTACGCTTTCAATGTTTTCTCTGTTGTTCTACAGTCATTTTGACTAGTTGGTTGACATTTTGATAAAAGTCGGAAGGCACTACCCCAATACATTTCCATTATTTTCATGTTAGAGTAAAAAAGGTAAGACTTAAAACAAACAAAGAAAGTATATGTCTGTTTTTATGTGTTGAAAAGATATTACCAATTATTTCTCACTCCTTCTATACACTGTTTCATGTGTGATGTTTTATTGATAATTATTTATTAGTGTTGTGCAATAAATTATAGACATTTTACCATTTGACCTTTTTAAAACTATATATGACTGTATATATAATGTACATACAAAACACTCCTATTTTGCAAGCGAACGATTCACTTTGTACTGTTGCTATGAATTAAAAGTCACCTGATCAATATACTACACTTGTCTAGATGTTTTTACTTTAGTGATTATTAGTATAAAGATTCAGTTAGAACCTTGATTGTTATAGTTGCTAACAGAATAACTGTAGTTCAGGCCTCATGCTGGCTTGGCCCTTGTAATCCTTCTAGTAAAGCAAATTTGCAGTGCGTTATCTACTGGAGCATCTTATGTTACATTATTCATAACCCCTCTGCTCTGTATGCCCATTCTTACAGTGTCTGGAGTCAATGTTTGCTGCTGATTTAGAGTTACTGGTTTGTCGGTTAGTTCTCCCAACACTTTACCTGGCAGGCACTGATCTTGCCTAAAATTGTCCTTTGTCTAATCACAAATTTCATAGATATTCTGGCAAATTTATTTTGATGTAAATTGATTTAATCTCAATTTTGAAAACATTGTATATATATTTCAATGAAGTTAGATCTATATATTTGTATTTGTATAATAATTTGATTCATTTTCATAAAAGGAGAAATATGTTGGATGGGGGTATCTAACCCCCGGGGATAGTTACACATTTATGGTAATGGCTGTGTTTCTACCTATCATTTAGACCAGGGGTGTCAACCCAGATCCACAAAGGGCCTAGTGTGTGCAGGTTTTTGATTTTACCTTGTACCTGAATGATTGAATGTCACTAATTGGTTAGGATCTCACCTCACCTGGCAGTCTACGTCTTAATTGGGCTCTAATTGAAAGGAAAGACCAAAAACCAGCATACACTCGGCCCTCCGTGGAACCGGTTTGATAGGTATGCTAACTAGCAATCTTATGTAGAGGAAGAGAAAGAAAGAGGAAGAAAGAGAAAGAAAGAGAAAGGAAGAGGAAGGCTGTACTTACATTACAGCGCTGCTAGTGGGGTAACTTGCTACCACATTTTATAAAAAACATATTTAATCTAATACCTAAGTTTAAACTCTATACATTTCCCTTCAATACATTTACAAAATCTATTGTTTTGTGTCAGCAATTAGTGATTGTTTTTAGGGGGGGCTCGTTACCCGATCTTACCCTATATTATTTTGTATGTGTATTACTGATAGTCATTTTATTTTTGGCAAATATATGGCTGGCCAGACAAGAGACTGGATTCAATCACTAGATTAGAGTTACTAGAAACACAATGCTGACCTTTTATCATAACCCAATCATACAATTGTATTTAATTAAATTTTGCCTTTTTTTTAAAGTCAATTAGACAATACATTTTTATTTACAATCACATCCTGGTAGGAATCATAGCAAGGAAGGATGTGAGAATGCAATCTTATAAATGGCAACAACACCAAAAAAAACAAAAACTTTAAAAAAATAATTATTTCTGGTCATAATGGTAATAATAATAATAATGATAATATATTTTTCTTGCACTAACTCTGCTGATAGCTACATAATTGGTTGAATGTATGTACTTTTATTGAGTTGTGAGGTTGTATATCATACTAGTTGTAAGTCGCTCTGCTAAATGACCAAATTGTAAAATGTAAATTTAATAATTTGCATGCTTTAATAGTCCTTCAGATCTGCCATATTCATACAGCCTTGGCTATCGGATGTTTGAGTCAGGAATTGTAGGACCTTGCTCTCCAACAGATCTTTGAGAATAATTCAGTTCTCTGATACTGTGCAGTGAATTCTAAATAGGAAAGACCTTGGATTCTCTTTGGACCCCGAGGAACAAAACAGTCCATGGAATGTGGAATAACATTCTCTAGACACTAATATCTCTTCAATTCCTCATTCAAAATAGAATTAATCAGGATTAAAATAAGTGTTCTTTGCAGAGGTTTAGTGTTCTGTTGAGATATGAAGAACACCATTTTGAAGACAGGTGCAATTATATGTGAACCCAAATAAGCCTAGTCCTAAACTAAAAATACAAGATCAATGGAGACATCTTGAGTTTTTTATTTCTTCAAGACTAAGCTTAATCTGTGTGTGCAAAATTGGCCTAAAGGGTTTTAGTTGAAACCTTTGACATTTGAAAAACGTTTTTGAAAGAAATACGATAACTGAAGAACTGTTATGGAACAAATTTTAATGAGTGAATGCATTAAATGTTCTACATTCATCACTTTTTATTGTGGAGTGATTTTCAGAATTGTTTACTTTTATATTCCTTTTCTGCATGTGCATTGATTGGGTGATGCGACACTAAAATAAACGTTTTCTAAAGAGATCTAATTTTCTAAAGAGATCTAATTTTCTAAACTAATTTAATCTAACAACTTCATCTATTGAAACTGCCTGAGTTTCGGACAACAAGTTTCCCTTAAAGACCGAACTTAGGTTATGGACTAGGCTTTTGTGAATAAGAACTAGGTCTCAATGTATCCCTCTGGATAAAAAAAATGAACATCATCGCTCAGAATAACATCTTCAGCCGGGATTTCCTGGTTCCATCATAGTTTAGTGCTCGGTTTAGTGCTCGGTTGTCTGAACAGCTAACAGAAGATGTCAGAGTGAGCATGCCCTCCTGCCTTCACCAGTGTGACTTGGTCAAGGCTGTGATGTTCAATTCCCCTGACCACTGTTGTTGGATGAGATGGGCCGTAAATACAACTGGCTGTGAGGAAACAGTGAAAGGAGAAGGTAGGGTTTGAATTGGGGTAATGAAAACAAACTTTAAAATGTAGAAATATCTATACAGTTTTGTCTACTATACTCTGCCATGATAGTCTTTACCATAGTCTGCCAGGATAATATTTTATCTACAATAGTCTGCCAGGATATCTTTACAATAGTCTGCCAGGATAGTGTTCTATCTACAATAGTCTGCCAGGATAATATTTTCTCTAAAATAGACTCCCAGCTCAGGCTACCGCATCAATATTCTCAGATGACATTTTCTGGTCACATCTCAAGTGAGAACAAAGTTGGACAGTCTACATAAGATATTAAAGTAATATATTTACCAGACGAGGAATGTATCCTGTCAAAATACAAATTTTTATGCCATCAAAAGGTAATCGATTCAAGCTTTCAGTTCTCAGATTTGATATAAGATTTCAGTTCTCACAAGAGACTTTTATCCAATTAATAAAAATGCTCTTTCCATTAAATATTTATTAACAGGTATCAGAAGACATATAACACTAAGTTATTGATCCGTCATCAGTAAGATAAAATCAATACTGTATAGACAAGAATTGGGCTTCTGGCTGGACCCACATACAGGCAAAAACTATAACAAGCAAAGTCTTTTGGTGGAGCAGCAAAGCAAAAGAGGCTCTGCGTGCGTGTCTGGACTGCACTGATTGGGACATTTTCAGGTCTACCACTAGAAGTCTGGATGAATATACAGACGTTGTAAGGTCTTACATCAGTTGCTGTAAGGACAGTTGAGTTCCAACCCTGGTTCACGGCTAAGCTTAGACATCTGCGTTTGGCAAAACAGGAAGCGTTCAGCACTGGTGACAGAGATGGGTACAGAATGGCCAAATACAGCTTTGGAAAGGCGGTAAAGGAAGCCAAGAGCATTTACAGTATGCAGAGAAATTACAACAGCGGTTCTAAGCCAATGACCCTGCTCCTGTATGGAAAGGCTTACAACAGATTAACAACTACAAGCCAAAAACCTCCCACTCCATCAACAACCTGTGTATTGCCAATGACCTGAATGAGTTCGACTACAGATTTGAAAGACAAAGGGACAGTCCTGACAACATGCCTCCTGCCTTTGTGTCTGGCCATCTACAGTCATGGTCAAAATGTCTGAGAATGGTAAAAATATTGGTTTCCACAAAGTTTGCTGTTTCAGTGTTTTTAGATCTTTTTGTCAGTAGTCGCTATGGTATACTGACGTATAATTACAAGCCTTCAATAAGTGTCAAAGGTTTTTATTGACAATTACATTATGTTTTTGCAAGGAGTACATTTATGTAGGATTGACCCTTCTTTTTCAAGACCTCTGCAATCTGCCCTGGCATACTTCTGGGTCACATCCAGACTGATAGCAGCCCATTGTTGCATGATCAATGCTTGGAGTTTGTCAGAAATTGTGGGTTATTGTTTATCCAACCGCCTCTTGATGATCAACATGGCTCTTCTCGTCATCCACCAGCCTCCTAACTGGGAGTGCCTGAATTGAAATGTAGGTAAATCACAGACTTCCTGTCTGACAGGAGGCAGCATGTGAGGCTGGGGAAACACTTCTTTGACCTCCAGGCCATCAGCACCGTTTCCCGGTGTTGCGTCCTATCATTCCTACTCTTCTCCCTGTACACAAACCGCTGCAATTTCAGTCAGCACTCGGTCAAGCTCCTAAAGTTTTGCAGATGACACCACACTCATCTGATTAATTTATAATGAAGACGAGTCTGCCTACCAGTTGGAGATTTAAAATCTGGTGTCCTGGTGCATCCAGAACAACCTGGAGCTCAACACTCTAAATACAGTCAAGATGGTAGTAGACTGCAGGCGAAGCCCAGCTGCCCTTCCCCCATTGCCCTGTGTGAGTCCGCAGTCAACTCAGTGGAGTCCTTCTGCTTCCTGGGCACCACCATTGCCAGCAACCTCAAGTGGGAGCTATACATTAGCTCCCTCACAAAAACGGCACAACAGACAATGTTCTTCCTGCGGCAGCTAAAGAAGTACAACCTGCTAAAGACAATGATGGTGCACTTCTACACTGCTATCATAGAGTTCATTCTGACCTCCTCCATCACCATCTGGTACCCTGCACCCACCGCCGATGACAAGGGCAGGCTGCAGCGCATAATTCACTCTGCAGAAAGGCTGATTGGCTGAAATCTGCCTTCGTTACAAGATTTACACACCTCCAGATTTTGGAGGATTGCAGCAAAGATTGTGGCCGATCCATCTCACCCCTGAAATGGACTATTCAGAACATTCCCTCCAACAGATGTTTGAGGTCTATCATGACCAAGACATCTTGCCACAAAGACAGTTTCTTGCCTATAGCAATAAGGAACCAAACTGACTTTGCTCCCACCACGCACACACAACACAATTGTACAGATACTGTAGAAATGCTGTTCATATATTGTAGATACCCTGTTCATATTCTACTCATATCCTGCACCTTAAAAGTTTACAAATGTTTTAAATGTTACTGTTGGTGACATACTTTTACATCACAGTATATTATATACATTACACTGTTCATATACTGTAGATATATTTACCTATATCTTTTCATATACTGTAGAGATATACTGTTCACATTTTGCTCATATCATGCACCTTAAAAGTAATAATAAGTTTTACATTTCTGTGATTTATGTACAAAAAAGACATACACCAACAGACCAGAAAAAAAATGTCCTGGCTCTTTCTGATTATGATTCATTTCAAAAGTCACCATTAATGGTGACTAATATCTTTCTTACATACTGTGAATTTTATAAGTGGCATTAAAGATGTTAATATTAGCAACAATATATGAATACATACGTATAGCTGTTCAGTGCAATCAATGTGAATGTTGAAAGTATATTACTGAAAAAACATTCATTAGTTATGGAGAAGTCTCCTGGCACCCTCTCCTGGTGAAATCCATTATTACATCTACCATTTATTTCTATGTGTACTAAGAAAGATTTGCATTGTGTTCAAAATAGCTTTTCAACATCTTACTCCAAAAATTTGACAAATGTATTCTCAATCCAGCTATTTGTTTGGTTTCTTTAGTTACATAATCAACTTCAAAGGACTTTTAGATGTTATCAGATAAATGTATCTATACCTTGTAATTCACACCACAAAGACACATTTTCAACGTCTTTTTAACCTCAGTTGCCTAGAGGGTACTTTCTCCTGATGATGGACAAAATACCTCTCCCAAAATTTGACAAGCATTGTGTGAATGTCTGTGCAGTCCCATTTTAGCTTGATTACGCCCTGGCACTGCCACCTGGCACTGCCCAGCTACATTTGAATTGAGCATGAGGATTGCCAAACTTATTCTATTGGCAAAATATTTACATTGAGATTTTATTTGTATAATCATATCATACACAGCCCAATCTGCCTTTGGAATCTGAGCAAGGCACATTTTGAAATTAAACAACTGTCATTCTTCCGAAAATCAGGAACCTTTTAACCTGTGCTTAAGATGGATAGAGCACGTCAGGGGATCCACAACAAATGGGATATGCCGTATTTGATCAAATAAGTAAAAGTTGTAGTCTTCCTAGAAATAATTTGAATTAGGTTATAGAACTACTTACATAAAGCATTTCCCTGCAGTTGATCCTGTATGTTTGCTGAAATCTAAAAATGTGCCTTGTTAATTTATATTGTGTATATTATTCAGACATTCACCATGTCCTTCCAAATATCTGTTCAATCTAAATGGTAAAAATATTTTTTTATTTAGAATTTCATAAAAAATACATTATTATATAATCTTTCCTTATTTTGTCCCCTCCCAATTGTTCTTGTCCAATGTTTTCCCCAATAACCCTGTTTTGTCAGCAGGTCCCAACCCCACCCTCGACAGATGCGTTAAGGTGAATGACATGCGATGGTGAATGACGCTTATTTGGTTCATCCAACCACATGTTGCCGTGCCGGCCGATTCTTTTCACACTACCAGGGAGCACTATGCCAATTTGCGCTGCCTTGTGCTGGAGGCCCTGGCAAAGTCGGAGAAACCATAATCATATTCAAATATCTTTATGATGGGATTTAGATGAAACATACAGATTTTGGACACCAAACAGTGCAAATCTCATTTACATAATTCCATAACTCCATAAAGATAGAAGGCCATATCTTCTGTCTACCTGTGCTATTATGTCACCTAAACGTACTCTGAATGAATGCCTAAAATGTCAAATGTGAATCATCTAAACTATGCCAGCATTAGCTAGAATTTAAGTAATTCATGTCGGAATCGTTGATTGACTGTTTAGTTGATCTCATGATGACGAGACAAGACCTAAACAGGATTGATGATAACACTGGTGATGTGCAAACTAGAACGTGTTCTCACTGTTGTGTCCTCTAACCCTCTATATGCCTACATGTTGTTTAAGAGTGCAGTGTGCATAGTGACCAGTGGAGGCTGGTGAACCTTAATTGAGGAGGATCGGGTCATATAAATGTCTAGACTGGAGTAAATGGAATGATCTGTTTAACTCCATTCCTTTTCCTCCAGTCCGTATGTTCTTATGAGCCCATTCTCCCAAATTACGTTTCACTGGCCTCCACTGACAGAGAAACAGCAGTTTGTATAGAGTACCAGCCACGTACTCCATCTCTCCACCATCTCTCACACAATCCTCATTCTATCTTTGTTCCTGCTTCATTTTTTTGCCATTTCCTCCTACAGATGGGAAGATGGATTGAAGCTGATAGCTGAAGTGGGTCCGATTTCTAACGGTTTAACAGCTCAGTTTGAAATTAAATCCCTCCCACTATAACAACTCTTCCCCTCCAGGAGTTAAGCAGCAGAAATCACTTCAACCCAGCCATTCACTGAGGATTGTGGGATTTATCATTCCTGTTCTCAGAAATGTGTACATGAATGTGTGAGCAAAAAATGGGAATCTTCATATACAGTACCGGTAGTATCAACATTTGCATTAACATAATTGAAACATACACAAGAAATAAACAAATCAACAAACACCTACTCAGGTTGTCACATACAGAGCAGAAATTTATAGTGTCTGTTCACTCTCAATGAATTTATAAATAAATCAAAACACTTGTTAGTCATTCAATATTTCTTTACTTTTAACATAAAGATGTGGAATTAAGCTACTTAGGCATTAACAAATATTTATCTGCTAGATTTCTCAGTCCAGAGTGAACAGCGCTGCAGAAAACGAGAAATAAAACATTAAAGGAGTTGCAATAATGTTGAATATATTCTGAGTTTTGTTATCCACCTATTTTCAGTCAGCTATAAGGATATGTAACTTGCAAATAGGGGAACCTTTTTCAGTCCCTATTTTGAAGAAGTCTATTTTCGGTTTAAAGACTTTGGCTTCCAAGTCTGGGTCATATGGGATTGATAATTTCATTTTTAAAACCTTCCATTTTGTCCCAGGTGTGTATTATGTTATTTTGTTATGTGCCTAATCTATAAATAGAATCAGTCATACCTCTGTCAACCATGAAATTCCAATTTTGAAAGTGAGTGGTTTTCATGAAAAATCATTGTTGGGGGGGGGGAATGTTACATACAGTTGAGTATGGAATCCCTGAAGCCAAAAGCAAACTCTTCTTGCCCAGAGACTATATCTTCAATTTGTCTTCTTTGAATGGCTTAGTATCTGATTTGAATCATTATGTTTTTACTGTGCATTAATTCTCTTAGCAAAATTTCATAATCTTCCATAAGTGAAAGTTCATAGATTTATTTGTGATAGTTTAGGGTGTGAATTGTTTACTAGCAGCTTTTTGTCACAACCAGTGCCTGCAATGCTGTGTCTTTTTACTATGCAAGAAGATCAAGTAAACAAATAAGGCCACAGGATTTTATGTGACATTTTATCAATTTTGACTGGATTTAAAGGAACAGTCCAATGGTGCTCTCCACTACTCAGCCATAAGTGGGTCATGTCCCTTTAATCATTTTATGCAGGAATAACAATGTGGGAATTTTCCAAATCGACTACAAATTTTACAGAGAAAACTGTCTATGGATGATGGGCTTGGTTTCAACAAAAAAAAGATAAGGAAGTCAACCAGATACCTACCCTGAGTGTAAGGCCCACTTTCAATGTCCCCCTAAACATTATACTGTAGTTTCTCAGCTCGGCGCTGATGCATTGGCTCCACCACACATCACAGACTTAACTGATGTCACCTGGTAAGTGATTGGTCAAGGTCAAGGTCATTTTATTTATATAGCACAATTTACAACAGCCACTAGGCTGACCAAAGTGCTTTACATAAAATAAATCTAAAAAGAAATACCTATATAACAACACACAGTAACACAAGTATGGAAGTATAAAAAAAAAAAGCTTCAAAGTCAGAGAGCCTGTGAGTGTGGACATTGGGATTGGGCCTAGCTATAGTTTTCAAAATGTGACCAATGACATCACTGGTTACATTTCTGGACACTTGAAGTGGCCATTATTGGAAATACAATAAGATACAATGGGCCTGATTTACTAACACAAGCGCAGTTTGCGCTGCGTCTGTTTATGCGAGTTCGGTAATTGCGCACGCTATGCTTCCACATTTAGCGTAGTATTTATCAAACCCGATACCCATTACGCAATCAGCGCATACTCCGCCCTCTATTAGCGCGCCTCTAAAAGAGCAAACAATGGGCCCGTATGTATCTATCATG
>JACXGM010024834.1:0-15558 GCA_016801145.1 Umbra pygmaea | reverse complement strand
AATTCTGGGAGTTGTGGTAGCTCAAGTTTAAACGGATACAGAAGCCCCCCAGTGGATGCGAAAGGAACTGAAATATACTATCGGCTTTTCTCTGATATATTGAAAAAGAACAGATGTGTATATGACATAAATCATCTATGGTAACGTTTGTAAATGGTATACTATGAAACTGATTTACTGTGGAACACTCCTTTAAGGGATGTTACGGATCTGTTGTTGTATATTATCGATCGGTCTTAAGCTCGTGATGACTTTCTCTAAACGTGTGAAACCATAATAAATATATATATAACAATATATATGTTTTGGGTCATATCTTTAAAGCTATCATATTGGTTAGGATGGGTGAGCAGTTGATGAAAAACATTTATTTTAGTCCATCCAACCCAGGTTCTTTTGGTGGAAAAAAGCAGCTCCAGAGAGCTATAGTTGAATCTAGTGGCAATTTAAGTAACAACCAAGTTAGCGAATGGTTGTCTGAGCAAGATACATATACATTACATAAACCAGTACGTAAAAAACTTTCCTAGGAATAGAGAAACACATGCTTTGTCCCAATTTCAAGCAGACTTATGTGACATGCAAGCATTGGCCGATCAAAACGATGGATACCGATACCTTTTAACGGTATTAGACATTTTCTCCAAACTATCCTATGTAAGAGTCCTAAAAAATACGACTGGAGCTGCGGTGACCAGAGCATATTGATCTATTTTATCAGAGAGTGGAATACCTAAAAAAATCCCAACGGATAGCGGAAAAGAGTTCTTTAACCATACATTTCAGAAACTGATGAGGGACAACAAGATTATACATTTTGCTACAGGTTCAGATTTAAAAGCTTCAGTTGTGGAATGCTTCAACAGAACCTTAAAGGAAAGGATTTCGAGATATTTTACAGCCCATAACACACATAGATATATTGATGTTGTTCAAGATTTAGTGAAAGGGGTATAACAACAGTTACCACAATAGTATACGTATGAAACCCTCCGAGGTGACACCTGAGAATACCTTTCAGGTTTTTAAAAAACTTTACGGTTTGTTTCCACTTCGCAAAAATAAGCTTTCTTTCAAATTCAAAACTGGCGACCTGGTGTGGATTTTAAAGTTGCGTAATGTGTTTCACAAAAAGTATGAACAGGGGTATAGTGATGACCTATTTACAGTGACAGAATGTATACCTCGTATCCCTCCAGTGTACAAGTTAAAAGATTATGACGGAGAATCTATCAAGGGTACTTTTCATGAAAAGGAACTTCAGAAGGTAAAGATTGGTAAAGACAAGACCTTTCATGTGGATGAGATTCTAAAACGAAAGAAACAAAATGGAAAAACATTGGTTTTAGTTCGATGGAAAAACTGGCCCGAAAGGTTTAACAGTTGGGTTCTAGAGTCTGAGGTAGTGGATGCAACAGGATAAAACCTTAACACCTAAACACAACTCAATCACATGTTGTCCACCATGGAAGACAGCGGCTTTTACCTGACGTTACCCAGCAATGCATCTGCAGAGATATATGAACAAAATTAAAGTTCTGAATACATAATGAGTTTTTCTAAATCTATAGAGCTCCAGGGGTAATGGGAAGTAGGGCTTGCAGAGATCACATACCCACATAATTGGTCTAATATTCTTAAAAAAAATCTAGACTTTATATGCAAAAGAGGACCTGATACACCGGCTTTGACTTATGACCCTGTTCAAAAATGGATAGTTGTCACAGGTTGGGAACAGGATCTGGCCCTCAAGGCACAAGGCACTTTGGCATACACTTTGGGATTGTATCCCAATACCTGGTTCAGGATAAGGGACAATGTCTTCCCCTACCCTGCAGACATACATGCAGGTATTTAGACCATGTTTGTCTATACGGATATTATAGAATATTAAAGGGTAGGTGACAGTTTTGTACCACTCTTGCAAACCGTTCATATAGATGGGACAGACGGTGAAATCATCACAATTGGTTACCCAAACCCCCACTACGTACCTTTAGCCAGAAATTATATTGAAAACATACAGATTGAGATCAAGACAGATCAAAATAAACCTATAGTCTTCCTGTACAGTAAAGTGATTGTTAAACTACACTTTTGACCCGTGAAAGACGTATAAGAAATATGGTTATGATTCATAATTCACAACTGGATCCTAATCGTTATGTATCCTACTATGTCAACCAAGTTGGAAATGGGTTATCAGGCTATCATGGCTCACCAACCATGTATGGAGCCGGCATAGGTGGTATATTCCGTAATCTCTTTAGAATGGTACTACCATTTGTCAAGTCAGGATTCAACATAGCCAAACCTCATTTAAAAATGGCTGCTAAAAACATTGTAGGTGAAGTGGTGTCTAATGTCATGACTAGACGTAGTGGAGCGGATAATCAACAAGGATCAGGTGGCTTGATGATGCTATCACGATGACTGTCCTCTGTGATGGATGAACTACGAAAGGTTACGTCAGGACTCGTGAGACTGAAGAGAAAAAGGTAAACACTGCTCAGAGACTTATTAGGCGACGTGTTCACTCACTACAATGAGCATTTTTAGAGGACCATCTACGATATAGAAGGTAAATATGCACTGGAGTATTTCCGCAAGAGCCTTTTACATATTGACAAATGTTGATAAAAACATATGTGCCTGTTCATAGTGAAAATAAGCAATTTATTTCAAGATAGCATATTCGCCCGATAGGGTTACACTGTAGAGTCATCTGACGATGGTATCCAATATGGCGTCCATGATTTGAGTTGGCCAAACTATATCTACGGCTCTGACCCCAATTTGACAGCACCTGATCTGCACACAAGGAGTCGCTGGAGGGCAAAGTGGCAAGGTAGATTTTTCGACATATCTATGCCAATTTTGCGCTGTACGGACGGAGCCAGGCAGTGGTGTACTGCAGGGTATACGCAGGTATACAGCGTATACCCACTTCTTTTTCAGTCGACATTGCTTATACCCACTTCTAAAATCCCTCTGATGTGCATAATTTAGTAGCTAATCCAATCTCATGTGAAAAAAAAAACCTAAAGACAGTGATGCAAATCTAAATACAGAAGCAGGATGGACCAAACCTGAGACTGAATCTGACCTTGTTTGAACCTGTAACGTATACACTTAGACAGAACAGGGATTAATTCACAATAATATTTAATAGTAATTGTCATAAGCCTAGGTCAGGTCAGCAGGTTTTAGTACACAGGATATCCAGGCAGACATAACAGGATCCATGGATGATCAGAATACAGGCAAGGTTTGGTACACAGGAAGATCAAAAACAGTACAATACCAGGCACAAAAGGGGAGATCCAAAATCAGGTCCAAAGACAAAACAGGTCCAGGTAATCACAGGACTAAGGTACAAAATCTACAAACAAGGTCCAAGGCAAAAACTGGTCACGGTCAAATACTCCAACAGGCAGAACACAGAACAAGCGCTAAATAGTTTCACAAAAAAAACAATACCTCGCAATAAGGAACACAAAGGGGCAGGAATATATAAAGGGGATAATAGGGAACAGGGGCCTTATGTATAAAAGATTGCATAGCTTACATACCAGAAGGTTGCGTACGGCCAACACTGGAAAAGTACCTACGCACAGAAAAAATCACATGTATAAAACCGGTCGTACGCCAGGTCCTGTGCACCTTTCCTTTATAAATCACAATCAACGTGAGATTGAACGCACGTGAACGAGCCACTGACCCCGCCTTGCCCCCTCCCATAAATGAATAGGCAGATAGCCTATATATGGGCCCCTTAGGTAATTTGTTTGCCTGAATTACAATGGCTAAACATGCAAAAAAGAACATTTTCACAGACTGTGAGATCGAGGTTCGAACAACAGAGGTGAAGGCGAGGAAAAACGGCCTGTCATCAGGTATTAGGCGAAAAAAAAGTAGGCGGAGTGGAAAACTGTCACTAGGGCCGTAAATGTTCGGTGAACCGGACAATGGTGGTGGCGCAGCTTAATCAGGCAGCGCCAACGGCCTTTCAGCTGCGTATGGTCCGCTCCACCACTGACCGAGCCCCCTATATGTACATCATTGTAATGCTGCTCTTGATCATTTTGGGGGTTTGTGACTGGGGTGAGCAGCCAAGTTTGCAACAGTCACCTACGGGTATACATTAACCACATACTCAGATGTCAATACAAGATCATTGCCTTATTTTACCGTAGCCAAATGATCATAAATGACATATATTACCAATAAGCCAGCCATCCTGCACAGCCCCTGCTTGCGACAACATTTTTCAAACACATTTGCGCATCACAGATTTCTTGCACATTAATAGAGTGGAATTGTTTTCTGTTCACATAAGCAAATTCATTATGGTGGCCTTATAGCAATGTGAGTGCAGTCAATGGCTCCGAATACATTTGAAATTGGCTCATCGCTGCGAATTGCAGTTGAATGTTGGCCTGCTCACCAACAGTAAAGATACATTTTATGTACCTGGGTGACATACGGATGAGACCGTTCCATACAGCTGCCATGGCGTGGCTCAGAGATGGTTGAGAAATGCCTGACCGGTCAGCCAGCTCTCTCTGAAAAGCGCTCGTTGCGAGGAAGCCCAGTGTGGTGAGAACTTGCAAAGGGACAGGTAATGCGTTGGTTCCTTGCTGTCTCACGTTCTAAAGCCAGCCCAAGCTCAGCACAGAGTTCCAACAGGATAACCCTTGGCAACCTGAATCGACTCAAGCCAGTCATCATCGCAGGCCAGCAAATCAGATTGGTCTCTGAATACACGCTCTCTCCAGAGCAGCCATTGCACATCAAGTATATCAGCATGATTTACGCGTCCTTTTATAGGCTACACCTAATTCCCCACACCATGTTCACTTATTTAAACATAATCCACAGAATCAATTGAGCATCAACAGTGAGTGATTTTGCACAACTGTTACTGGAGGTGGATCCAGGCGTCATGCCTCCTGTGCGTTATGGATGAACCAAAGTCAGGCTCACAGAAACAATTACATTTTCCCATGCCAATCGTGTAGCTGCACAGCGAGTATATATTTAATCTGTGGTAAATAATATGTGCCTTGTGCAATGTTAACCATATACAGAGGGTGACATGCATTTCCTGAATGATTTTGTAGTTCGTTTGACACCCTCAATTTTAACAGAAGTTATTGAGTGGTGGCAGATTAAGGTAATAGCATTTCCCGTTTGGGTTTTTGCATTTTGATGCGAGTCATCCACATCAATGATCAAACTTTTATTAGCGGATGTAATTATGTATGTAGAATAGTCAACGTCATAGACGTATGAAAGTAACTGTAGTGGAAACTTTATTTTGTAATGTTTGGTGAGTTATGGCACTTTTCAGTTAGAATTTGTCACATTACAGAGCCAGACAAGACTTTGCGTACGGCCCGCACATTCTCACGTCCGCTCAAAAGTTTCCGTGACGGCCCGCATATTCTCACGTCAAGTTAATTTTTATACATCACACCGTGTGCGTGGAAACCAGCGTATGCAAGCTTTTTGTGCGTACGCAACGTTTAAACATGAGGCGCCAGGTGATCTGAATACAGGATACATGGGATCTGGGCTAGAGGGATGCATTCATGTCTTAGGAAATTGCTGTGAAATGGAGAGGGAAAACACAATGCCATACAAACACAAGGAAAAACACTAGAACTTAAGCAAGACTAAACTCAAAAACAAAAACACAACACAGTTCAGTTAAAACATTACAGAGACACAGTACAGCTGTGTGTTTGAATTAAGTGGCTGCCCTTTGTGTTGTATGAGAGTTCTGTGGAAGAGTCTAAGTGCTAGTTCTAGTGCTATCACTTTGTACTGCATGACAACAGTTAACATTTTGCACCACATACCACCTCACAAAACATTTGTCTCTCCAAGTATCAGCTACTTACAGTTCACAGTTCAACAGTTCAACATTCTTATTAGGAATACATTTGCCTGCTGAGTGAACTGTGAGTAGCTGATACTTGGAGAGACAAATGTTTTCTGAGGTGGTACGGGGTGCAAAATGTTTAAGAGCCACTGCTTCACCGTGGTTCCAGACTTGACTACACGGACAGACGACTATAGATGGGTGTATAGCACAACGAAAATAGAAAACAAATACTGTGTTCTTGACAGCGGCAAAGAATGCATAGTAAATTAAACTAGGAGTATGCCTAACTCACACAATACATCTATATATTAATCATCTACTTACAACACATAATGTGGCGGGGCACATGAGTAGAGAGTCCATGAAGTAGAAACAAGTCCGGGGAACACAAAAACGGCACACAGGTAACAGTATTTCACACAGACAGATAATCATCAGATAAACAATGCCCGGCACCTCCCTCTAGTTTGGCCACCAACTATATAGAGCACACTAACTGACTAATAGAACATGAATGTCATCGTTAATACAAGCCTAACCTAACTTATATCTATCCTTGCATTGACCAAACTAGAGAGAGTTGACCCTAGAACTTAAAGGGACATTACAGGAACCAAATGAAAACAACAATGCAAGGCATTGGCATATACTATCTAACACAGAAAATACACATAATACATAAAAATACTTAAAGCGTAACTCTCGTTAAAATGCTACCTAGTCTTTTTTTATGTACCCGAGTCAAACTTTTGTTTAAAAGCACAGATAGGATGGAAACGCCACTTAAGATTTTCCCTATTTTTGGTTTTGGTCACATCTCCTTTTGAATAGGAGTGCTAGGGGCAGTAATATGATTGCATCAAAATCGCTATTTTTAAAACCCTAAGAAGTCTTGACACAACATGAAACTTTGCTCAAAGTATCACCAGGTGCTCTACACATGAACTTGAGCATTGAGAACATTGTTTGTGTACACAGAGAACATTCCAGGCTCGAGAATCTCTTTGGTAACTGCTATTTCTCCAGGTATTTTTATTAGATATTTTATTAGTATTGTTATTAGATATTGTGGATGTTTTTGTGTGATAGACTTATAATCAAACATTAACCAATGTCTTGTCCTTCTGCGATGCTGCCACATTCTGCAATTTCAGTACAGAAGCTGAGGTATGCATAATATATTACCATTGTCTAGTGTGCTTGCAAAAATGTGTTTGCAAAATATCCTTTCTATCCTGACACAAAATACATTAATTGTTTTTTTAAAGTAACCCATTTTAATAATATGCTTCTGAACCAACTCATAAGTGTTTAAAATGTTGTCATCGTACCAAATACTGGAATGAAACAACTTGTTCAATAACAACCTTTTACGGTAGTCTTTTTGGGAACACCAAAAGTAGGTTCTGAGATCTAGAAGATTGTATATAAGAAGATTGACCCATAAGTGGATTTTGTATTAGACTTGTACAGGAGAGGGAGGCATAGCATATAATACTGTGTCATCAACATAAACATGACCATGTCTCAGTTACATATCATTTATATTTAATTTGAATAATAAAGGACCCAAAATTGAACCCTGTGGCACTCCTTTATTGACTGCAAGAAATTCAGACTAATTACCATCCATTACAACAGTCTACATTCTATCACTATGCAAATTTGTGGATTATTACAATAGTCTGCATTATATTACTATGCTAATTATTGATTTATTACCATCCATTACAATGGTCTGCATTCTATCACTATGCTAATTGTGATTCAAAAGGCAAGTATTTTTAGCCAGGCTTAACGGAGACAGCTTTTTCAGTAAGATTAAGTGATCAATTTTATCAAATGCCTTTAACAGAAAAAAACGATGGTTAGTAATAAGCTACCTCTAAACTAACAATAAGTAATATGTTATGATTCCTCTACAGCACTGAAACGCCTGAACCTCTTCACCTCAGGCCAGTCAGGCCCTCTGGAGATGGTCGACCCCCAGTTCAACACCCGTATCATCTGGCGGGCTCATGGAATACCTATTCGGACCAGTAAGACCCCCTGGGCCGACCTCCACTACATTGCCAGGGAGGTTGAGGATCTGGCAGGAGGTCCACACTCTGTGGTCGTCTTCACCCTTTGGGCTCATTTCACTACATACCCTCTGGCCACCTACGCTCACCGCCTGGCCGTCATCCGTATGGCTGTGGAATCACTGCTACGACGCTCTCCTAACACCCTTGTTGTGATCAAGTCAGCAAACACAGGCTACAAGGATGTGTATGGCAGTGACTGGCTCTCCTGGCAGATTGACGTGGCCCTCAGGACGATGTTCAGGGACTTGCCCGTGGTCCTCATTGATGTTTGGCAGATGACTTCCTGCCACTATTCCCCAGATAACATTCATCCTCCCCCAGTGGTGATTAAAAACGAAGTAGACCTCTTCCTGTCCTTTGTCTGCCCGGAATAAAATCATCAACTCTGTTAAAGTAAACTGTCAAGAAAACTGCTAGCATGAATCAAAATGTATATAATCATAAAGATTACATTTCTTTTTTTTGTGATTTTCCAGATTTTTCCTATATAATCCTGCCTTGTCGGCAGCTCCGCAACTCCTTGTACAGATCTGTGGGATGACAAGCGGCACGCGCATGGTTCATCCAATCATATGTCACCCAAGCCGCTG
This sequence comes from Umbra pygmaea, assembly GCA_016801145.1. Taxonomy (NCBI): domain Eukaryota; kingdom Metazoa; phylum Chordata; class Actinopteri; order Esociformes; family Umbridae; genus Umbra; species Umbra pygmaea. The sequence continues at coordinate 6,994 of JACXGM010024834.1, read as the reverse complement.
ATTCTTTTTTCACACTGTTCACCCAACACAGAAGCCTTTAGTCGGATCATGCACGGGATGATTACATTTACCAACTATTTCTGCGATTGAATTTACAGACGCCCGTTCTGAACACAAGGAGTCGCTGGAGAGCAACGTGGTAGGATAGATAATTTAATAACCCAAATCCCAGGCAGGACGCCCGGGAAAAGTCAGAGAACCTATGGTCAGGCTCAAACCCATGACCATTGTGACGTAGACTGTCCTGCAATGCAGCGACTTTGCCTACATGCCATGCAGACCCCCTGAAGATGTAAATTGAAGTCCAGTTACATTAAGCCTGCCTTGGATGAAATCATACCTCGCATGGAATAATAACAGCTATTGAGATGGTCGGTTAAATATTTCCTCCACTGCATTTACCTCCAAATTGATTCCTTTGAATCCAATAAATTTAACAGTGGTTAATTCACAATCAAAATGTTTGGCCTGGTTTAGAGCCAATGTTCTATCTAATTAGACACTGCACTTCAGAAGCCCTAAATCAGGGGTGGGCATATATTTTTGCTTGAGGGCCACATTGAGCTTTTGAAACCAAATGAAGGGCTGCATCTTTTGCAATGCATGAAAAATAGGAAATGTTATTTCATAAAATTAACCCCGCCACCTACAAAGTTACATGGGTATCCTACAGAAAATAAATGTTTTGTTTTGTAACACCATTTCCTTGTTTGTCTGTAATGTTTTTAGTTTAATATATACTCAAAATATAGTCAGTAAAAGGTCCTCAACTTTGAGATGCAATATATCCGGCTGTCATTAATCCACATGGAAAAACCACTCCTCATTATTTGCTTTGGCATTATTTCATCAGCGGAATCGCCTCTTTCCAACCATTTTGGTACCATGTTGGTATTGTGCAGGATGATGTCCTACATCATTGGAGAGTTGCTATTTCATCATTTTCACATCCTACTTCCTGTCTGTAATGTGTTTAGTAAAAAAGGCTAAAGTAAAAAAAACGTGACCGAATTCAAGGCGCGATAGCTCTGGCTCTGATAAACCCACATGGATGAGCCAACACTCATCTTTTCGGCGAATCTTCGTCAATCCAAGGGTACCAAGCTTTTGTTGCTAGCATGTACGGTTCGAGATAATCATGATACAATTGCGCGTGACACTCTAGAGCGTCAGGAGAATGTGGAGGGTAAAAATGCCGTAGTTTGCCCACCCCTGCCCTAAAGAATAGCTTGAGACCTGTTTAGGTATCAGTTATTTAACAACAGCTCCACCTATACCTCAGGTACTATCATTATTTAAAACTATATGGTAGGCAAATCGGATGGTTTCAAATTTGTATGTAAAGGAAAACTGTATTAAGTCAATTGATGAACTCAGCAAAAAAAAGAAACATCACTTTTTCAGGAAAATACATTTGAAAGAAAATTTATAAAAATTGTAAGAGTTCAAATAATTTTCCATGCTCATTCAATTAACAAAACAATCGATGAACACCTGATGATGGTCATTAGGAAACCTACAGCTTACAGACGGTTCACATTTAAGATCCCATATGAAAACTGAGAACACTAAAGAGACTCTGGACAACAACAAAAAAGATGCCCAGGGACCCTGCTCATCTGTGTGGACATGCCTTAGGACTGCAGTTGTGGCCAGGATAATAAATTAAAATATTTTACAATAGTCCGTATTGTGAGAGCCTAAAACATTGCTACACGGAGACAGGAAAGACAGCTGATCATCCTCACAGTGGCAGACCACGTGTAATAGCAACTGCACAAGATCGGTACAGGATGGCAACAACAACTGCCTGAGTTACACCTGAAATACCCAGTCCCTTAATCTGTGACCAGACTTGTCCTCAATAGGCTGAGAGAGGCTGAACTGTCACCTATGGGCACGTCCCTGGACCAGACAGGACTGGAAAAAAGTGCTCTATACTGACGAGTCACAGTTCTGTTTTGTCAAATGAATGAGCATTGTTTTCATTGCAGGCAATAGCAATGCTCTGGGTTACAGGAAAGACATCCTCCTCCCTCATGTGGTACCCTTCCCACAGGCTCATCCTGACATGACCCTCCAGCATGACAATGACAAAGACATGAATATCAGAGTTCTGCCACACAAAATAATGAAAAAAGTACACATTATTCAATTTTTGTTAATCTTATATCTTGTTCAGTTTATGTCTTAGTTGTTAAATCTTTTTATATTCATATAAATATTTACACTTTAAGTTTGCTGAAAATAGCAGCAGTTGATAGTGAGATCATTTATTTTTGCTGTTTTTGTGATTTTATTGGGCAAATAGGAGGCTTCTTCAAAACTCAGTAACCTGACAGCATACCCATAACTATGGAAAGTGTTTACTACCTAGACAAAGGAAAATTTGAATTTTAACTGGCACTTAGGGAAATTATCAATATTATTCTAATAAAGACTATTAAACCTGCACTATGTAACGTTTTCGAAAACTACAAAAGATACAAAAATTATGTTTTAGGACTAGTAAACATTAGGAACTAGCATATTGGATCCATGGGTTTAAAACAACAACTTAAATATATCTTAATACAGACAATATTAAAATGTGTATTTTCAGAAATTGGTTATATTGTCTCTGTATTGTTCCTGTGTTCACAAAAAATATATATATAAAAAATCTAGGTAAAATTCAGACAAATTAATGGAACATTACATACTGCAGCTTTAGTCAGTGCTGGCATGTTTTTCTGTCTATATGAACATATGTTTATTATTTTTATCCGTTTTTTTTCTGTTTATATAAACATTGATCTGGAATGTTAATTTTAATAACAAAATGGTCAGTCTGAGCATGTTTTGGAATAGGTGTGGAGATTTACCTCCTCTGACATTCATACAGTAGAAAGAGTTATGAAACCAAGACTTTGTGATCCAAGCTATGGAAAATATTGTTTTAACCATGTTTAATTTTAATTTTTAAACTGTTTACAATTAATTAGATTAACACAAGAACCGCCAAATGCCCCAGCCATCCGGCATTTACGTTTGTAATTAAAATAAATCTGTAATTTTTAAAGCTACTCACACTGCTGTCCATGACTACTAAATGTGTATTTTACATTCTTCTGTTGTCGGAATCCTGAAGTCACAAACGTTAATTATTGGTACCTAATTGTGATACCATAACCACAATTGTCTGAATGAAAGACACCTCAATAAGCTTAATGTAGCAACAAGGATTTATAGAGAACATCCTCATTTTAAATACTATATTTTATTATATCTCAGTTTAATAATCTTGTTATCGCTGTATGTTCAGTTCTATGCTTTGTTGTTTTCCATATATTCATTAGTGTTGATTAGTTGTATTTATTCATGTGCATATATCAATTACAGACATTGATATCAAAACATTACAGGTACATAAACAGTGAGAAACTTAAGGCAAATTAATATAAAGGACAAAAAGCCCCTGCTCATACAGACGTAAGAGTATAAATAAAGGGAACATAGACCCAAAAATGACAGACATAAATATAAAAACAGGGGAAATAAAGCCCCTAATATAACAGACTTAAGAATATAAGCAGAGGTAAAATAGCGCCTGGATACAGACACAAGGATGTAAACAGAGGATAAACAGCTATAGAGACACAAATAAGAAAATAAATATAATTAAAAGAACTCTCCAGACCCCTAAACAGCTCAACATCTAGTTTCTGATTTGTGTTTTGTCCCAACTCGGCCACCGTAAACACAGCAACATTTTTTAAACTACAGTTATATTCAGGGAAGGTGTTCGAATGGCCTCCTGATCTTGATTTGTCCCATTTTATTCTCCATTCGACTCAAACCAAAGATTGACTTGATTCAAAACTAACAGTTTGTATTTTCGAAAATGTTGCAGTGACGTAAATGTATTATTTTGACATGAACAATTGGGAAGTGAGAAAAATGTGAACAGTAGTGTAAGAAGTCTTCAGTGCCCACACTAGTTAGAAGTGTGTACATTTTAATAATTGAATCAATAATAAGCAACAGTCAGAGCTTAAAAGACATACAACACATAGTACAAGATCTTTAGAAAACAAAGGTGTAATATTTAGCAGAGGATTAAATAAAATGGTATAGGAGTGACCTGAAACTTCTGGGGCCCTATTTTAACGATCTGAAACGCAGGTATCAAACACGAAACGCAAGTTACATTGTGGGAGGCTCCCGGGCGCTGTTGCTATTTTACCGGCGGGATAAATGATTCTTGCGCCCGACGCATATCTAAAATGGGTAGGTCTAAAGTAGCTTCATTAGTCATAGGTGTGGTTTGGGCGTAACGTGCAATTAACCAATCAGATCGTCATCTCACATTCCCTTTAAGAGCAGGCGCGCTTGTTCCATGGCGGATTGCTATTATAACGGCGATTTTCTATTGATTTTTCATTTTACAAAATGTAAATAAAGAAATGTCACAAGACATAGCCTACTTTCCGATGTTTTGGACTCACTCTCACTGAATCTCGAGGTTATGAATGCATGGAAAAATTTTTGCAATGTAGTCATACATTAGAACAAGATTACTCTTCTGTCAAATAAGCTTTCCACTCCTGTTCCGCATTACTGGGCATTTAAGTGGCTGGCACGCATTTCAACATCACGTCTCCTGAAGTCCTCTTATATTTCCTAATTAATGTCATCAACACATCCATGATTCATGGAAATGTTGCGTAAAATACAATAAGCCACAAAGAATGCTGTGACTTGAGTAGTGTACCTGTTCTATCCAAACACCTGACGTGCATTTTCAGTGTGCCAAATGTTCGTTCAATTTGGCTACACTGCGTGTGTGTGTGTGTTTTTGATTAAACTGCATTTTACGCATAGTAAATGCCATCCATCCATCCATCCATCCATTTTCATCCGCTTATCCGTGATCGGGTCGCGGGGGCAGCAGCTCCAGCAGGGGACCCCAAACGTCCTTTTCCCGAGCCACATTAACCAGCTCCGACTGGGGGATCCCGAGGCGTTCCCAGGCCAGGTTGGAGATATAATCTCGCCACCTAGTCCTGGGTCTTCCCAGAGGCCTCCTCCCAGCTGGACGTGCCTGGAACACCTCCCTAGGGAGGCGCCCAGGGGGCATCCTTACCAGATGCCCAAACCACCTCAACTGGCTCCTTTCGACGCAAAGGAGCAGCGGCTCTACTCTGAGATCCTCACGGATGACTGAGCTTCTCACCCTATTCTTTATCATAGTAAATGCTGGCATCATAAATTGTGTCATCATCAACCATGTCTTTAACGGATAGGTGTTGTCCCCTTCACAGCCACCCATCGAAGGGGGGATTCCTCATGGCAAAGTTGCCATAAGTGAGTCGTGGCTTGAGCCTGAGTAAAGACATGAGTGATTTTACTATTAGCATCGCAAATTACGTGTGTATACTTGTTGATTGAATGGGTTTCCTTGAGGTTGATGTTTATCAGTGCAAATAACTAATTCATTATAAATAATTTGAGTATATGTGTACACTAGATGTATACCTATTTTTCACATTTTCGGACACCACAATGACTTCCTCGTGTGGTAATATTATTCCTTCTAATTATGTATTGCAATAATAAAGAACTGTTGCATTTGTGTAGATGAGAGGAGCAAAGTGTATGCGCGTTGTGCACACGTATGCTACATTATGTTTAAGCATGCACCCTTAAAATAGCATATGAATAACACGCCACTGACTTTAAACAAGGTTATTCCTGGTCAGTGGCGGAATTGTTTTCGGGGACTGCAAGATAGCACCAGGGAACTTTTGCGCCGGAACACGCCTCTTCTTTTCGCTGAACCGCCCAACGAACGCAAGTTCATTCCCTAATTTATCGACGCGCGTCTGTGGAGGGAAAAGTCCCATATGCGTCGGGTGTAAGATAGGAATGATACATGCGTTTGTGTAAAAAGTCAATTGCGCTGGGTAAAAGATAGGGCCCATTGTGTTTAACAGCAACTACTTTCATAAAATAACCATATGTGGCTGTTTCCCACACTAGAGAGGGTGTTTCAGAGCTACAGTGTCATAGGAGGAAGGACAGATTACTGAGTAGTATTGAATAAGAGTTGAAACACAAATCCCATAAGAGTTGAAACACAAATCCCTCTGTTTGCACATTCATCGCCAGGATATTTATTACTTATTTACTCAGTGTCTTCAGCAGAGTTCTCACAGGTGGAATTAATACTTGAAAACTGTTCAAGTATTTTTTATTATGTTGCAGACAATATGCCCCTATGAAGACTCATAGAATTAAAGTGTAAACCTATGGTTCACCACTGTAATAATCTATGAAGACTTATAGAATTAAAGGGTAAACCTATGGTTCACCACTGTAATAATCTATGAAGAAGTATAGAATTAAAGGGTAAACCTATGGTTCACCACTGTTACAATCTATGAAGACTTATAGAATTAAAGGGTAAACCTATGGTTCACCGCTGTTACAACCTATGAAGACTTATAGAATTAAAGGGTAAACCTATGGTTCACCACTGTTACAATCTATGAAGACTTATAGAATTAAAGGGTAAACCTATGGTTCACCGCTGTTAAAATCTATGAAGACTTATAGAATTAAAGGGTAAACCTATGGTTCACCACTGTTATAATCTATGAAGACTTATAGAATTAAAGGGTAAACCTATGGTTCACCCCGTTACAATCTATGAAGACTTATAGAATTAAAGGGTAAACCTATGGTTCACCACTGTTACAATCTATGAAGACTTATAGAATTAAAGGGTAAACCTATGGTTCACCGCTGTTACAATCTATGAAGACTTATAGAATTAAAGGGTAAACCTATGGTTCACCACTGTTATAATCTATGAAGACTTATATAATTAAAGGGTAAACCTATGGTTCACCACTGTTATAATCTATGAAGACTTATAGAATTAAAGGGTAAACCTATGTTTCACCACTGTTATAATCTATGAAGACTTATAGAATTAAAGGGTAAACCTATG
>JACXGM010024829.1:0-15361 GCA_016801145.1 Umbra pygmaea | reverse complement strand
TCTCTCTCTCTCTCTCTCTCTCTCTCTCTCTCTCTCTCTCTCTCTCTCTCTCTCTCTCTCTCTCTCTCTCTCTCTCTCTCTCTCTCTCTCTCTCTCTCTCTCTCTCTCTCTCTCTCTCTCTCTCTCTCTCTCTCTCTCTCTCCTCTTTGTTTGAGCCAGTCACTGAATCAGACATAAAAGAGAAATAATTTAGATTATTAATTTGTCATTTTTCAACTAGTAAAACTTAGAATGGCAATATATTGTTTAATATTTTCCCTTTTTTTTAGAAGTAGCCTAAAGTTGTCTCTGACAGTTGTTCCTTGTGTTTATTGCTAACAAAAAGATAATGTTTATGTAAAGTACTCTATTCTTTATACACCAATGGAATTAAATATACATCTGAAGGTGTTTAATTATGTTCTAGATATATTATTGACCAATAGGTGAATATGGTTTACTATATAAGGATATCTAAACGTTGACAGTTTTTTATCAGCTCGTTTGCTAGCCTACCTGGTTTGGGCGAGAAAATGTGCAGAACAAATACTACTATCACAATGACGTAATTGATTGGCTGAAACTGCCAGCCTCTCACAGGTGAGGAAACGTTTTGTATGGCCGCAAGGTTTAGGTAGTATGTCCAGACATGTTTCCTTAGCAACCTGAAATCAAAACCTGAATATCTGAATATTATATGAAAATATTAAAGTATGGTATTTCATATTTTTCTTCCCTGTGACACGAAGCATTGTGTCAAGCTGTGCACATTTAAGATTAGAAATTGTTATGCTGTAATACTTTAGTAGCTGTTTACGTACTAGGTTTAAATGAGTGGCCCTGAATTTAATGATGACTGTATTTTATAATTATAAATGTCTAATTCCATTTATTTCAAAGCTTTAGGCTCTGCACCTTGCTTACTATTTACCTTATCTGCAATCGCCTTGGTTAATGACTTGCTTAGTCTGCTAACCTCTGCTAAAGCAATAGCGGTGTTGCCCAATATTCCGTAATGTCAGTGTAACACAGTCATGAGGTGAAACTATTCTCAAGAACATAAACGAACGTCCCATGACGGAGATGTAAACGAGTATGTGCGTGTACGGGCGTGCTCTGCTCTTTTGCCCACATTTCTTCGTGGAGTAGCTAGTATCAATATTCCGCCCCACCCCGAAGACAACCATCACTATACCTAAAAAACAGGAAGCAACGAGAGACATGCATTTTTACGAAGACAGTCCGCGAAAATAACAAAGTCAATCTGTATTAACTATACCTTAGTAATATTGTCCAGGAGAGGAAAACCCGCAGATCAAATCACAGGTTCTTATTGTGGATGCATTTGATTTTCTCTGAACGGAGAAGGGTATGTATATAGACTACATTGTCGTTTTAAAAGACCTCGATTACGAAACCCAAGTTGACTGTTTTGTGGCAGCTCGCAGCCATGTGACCGATACATTGTCATTTGTTGACAGTTGTTTTGTTTCCCCTGCAACATCTGATTTGTTGAGCATGTTTAGTAAACACCTTATGTAGCATACGTCTTTTCTATACCTCTCGGGTAGTACGTTGTGATTTGACTACGCGAAACTGCACGAGTATCTTTTTTCCGTTCTACTATGTACTCTTATTGATGCATATTATTAGTCCTGGACAGTGTAACAACTGTAGGTTGTCACTGCCAAATATTAAACCATGTTTTGATTTTGTCACAAAACACCTTTTCTGCCAGCAGTGCCCACAGCAAATCTCTTGGACCGTACGCCATGCAGGTACTTTAGAAAGAACAGTCTGTATACATATATCATAGCTATATAATTTAGGACTGGATGGATTAAGAAACAAAATGACAGATTATGAAAATGAAGATATATACGGTAAGGTCGCTTAGTAAAATGTAAACAACATTGCATAGCCTACCTGTAGACCACAACGAGAGGCCTAGTCTTATGCTGTTACGGTGGAATAATCTTAACATCTGCTGAGAGCTGGCGTTATTTACATTGTTAAGGGTGGACTTTGTTTAAGGAATGCATGATTACATTTCAAAGACTGACACGATTAGTGAGCTTGTGCAAAAAGATGGAAGGGAACAACAATACGTTCTCTTTGATTTAATCTGATTAGTTTTCATAAAGACTAGCTGCCGAATCAGGCAAATGGAGAACATTAAATAAAATTCAACTTTGACCCCTAAACTGTACATTATTTTAATTTGCTGACATCTTAGTGGGAGTTTGTATCTGAACTACAGTGATTTAGTCGATATAGAAAGAACCAGAATTATCCTCCAAACAGACCATATGCTTTGGGAGAAGAGGATCTGGTTTAAACTTGACACTTAACAGGTAAAACTGCACATTAATGACTATTTCCAGAGTATAAAATACAGTATTTGAGTACAAGAAGTGTAGGTTATATTTCTTATGTCATAATGTCCTTTTATTGATGTCGTTTTCTCTAGACATGGAGATATTTACATTTAAATATTAGACATTTTTAGATATTTAGCTGAAACTCTTATCCAAAGTCACTGATACATCATGCATTGCACACATTTAGTGTTTTGTTGTTATTTTGTCATGTTTGAGGAGAAAGGATGGAGGTAACCGGAAGCTGGAGTAATGCACAAACCTATTTTGTGGTGGAAAATGATGAGGCTTCATGTGGAATTGTCTTCACTCACAGTTATAGGGTGGAATTGAGAGGAAAGTTAAAGCCTTAATATTTGTAAACTTCTTTGCACGACCTTCTGCATTTCCAAGGTATAAACTCATTAGGAGTTCTGTATTGACATGATTGCTTTTCACAAAGCACCTGAAACATGGACACACAATGGATGTTTATTGATGTTGTGCTGATATAAGATAGGAAAGTTTGTGACTATTCTGCCCTTATCTATGATTTTAGTTTGGTTGTTGTTAGAACTGTGGCCATGCTTGTCATAAACAGGAAACCAGAGCAACATTGAAAGCCTTCTATTTTTTTCACAAGCTAGTCTGTAGTAGACATGCATACCATGTAGCTGGGGAATAGCTTGCAGATGCAGTGTGAGCTTTAGCGTTAGTTAATGCGTTTTTGTGTGTGTGTCTTCCTGGGTTATCCTCACAATTGTGGTTTTGTGTATGCTAGAGTGATATGTACTACTTTTATACTGTATGTGTAGTAATCTAGTGTGTGTGTATGCATACGCTTGCCTCTGCAAGCAGGTGAATCACAGAGATTAGTCAACATCCTCATGATCACACCTCACAAACTCACTTCCTCTCCCAGCTGTGTCAGTTGCTGTTTCGTTCAGGCAGGTTGGTTCCAATCACCTTGAACTTTGTCATGTGACCGGGGAGTGAGTTGTCTAAAGGTGTGGTGCAAGAAATGCAGTGCTGCAACCAGACTGCTTGTTGCTAATATGAGCCAAAACACTGAAAGTGTACCGATAGTTGTCTTAATTCACTCTTTATGGTGGCCTCAAACTGAATACTTAGTTGTCAGGCAACTAGCATGGCAGAACTTTGCATAGAAACATGCTGTACAAACACATGGCAAAAATAATTTATTCATTGAATTTCATTGATTCATTAGTTTGAACAGTTCTGCTTTACAATGACAACCTGGCCAAAGACATAGCAGTAAGGCAATACAACTCAATTGTATGGCAACTATTAGTTACATGTAAGTAATAAAAAACAATCAAAGACTGCAAAAAAGAACACTGTGAAATAAGTCAGGTTGATAATATGTTACAATGAATACAATGTTAAATGTTAGACATCCAAAAGGTGTATAGGTAACTAATAGGGGTGGTACGGTTCATGAAAAAACATCTGAACTGTTCGGTTCGCTTGTCTCGGTTCGGAGTGTGTGTGTCGCACGGTTTGTCGGTACACTGCAACAACTATATTAAAACACTTACCAGAAATGACGAGCGGGATGAGCGCTCTTAATACCTTATGTAAATCTATGCTTAATACATCCATGGATGAGCGTGACATATGCAACACATGGAAGCTGATTGGACGAACATGTCACGTGGACCTGGCTGCTCCCAAATTTAAAAAAAGACTAATGGTGTCTCGTTCTGAATTCAATCTCATATTTTACAAAAAGAATTAACCAAAACGTGATTCTGAAAACATTTTAAGCAAGAAATAGGCCATGCAGTTGCTGCATCTGTCTTTATTTCAGATCTACAAAGGTCAGTTTAAAAGGTTTTTGTCAGTTTTGAGACGCGGCTAGCCGACGTGCAGGTCAAGTCACGTGTATTTTTGTAAAGGCTACACTGAATTTGGCAATTTGATAAATGCGTTATTCAGTAATATTTCAATCTTCATGTGCTAAAAAAGGCACATATGTTCCTGTAAATGGCAATACACACTCATTTTTTTGCCAAATAAATGAAAAGCTTGTTGAAATCATCAACGTCTTCCCTCTTGCTATATCAAAACCTCACCTAGCTTTTCTCACAGATGGTTCCAATAATGTGCTTAAAGTCAAGTCAAATTCCATTTGTGCATGATTACATGATATAACTATTTTGTTATACGTTTCCTAAATTGTGGAAAATTAAGCTATATATCATATAATGAAGTTTATTTCTGTAGTGTTAAGATTAAAAGAAAAAAATAAGAACAAATATAGAACCTAAAAAATAGGTTCTAAAAAAATTTGGTTCTAAAAAAATATAGAACCAAAAACCGTGACTCTATAACCGTGATACGAACCGAACTGTGGGTTTTGTGAACCATACCACCCCTAGTAACCAACATATGGATTGAGAAGAGGAATACGGTACAAAGTAGCTCATCAAATGAAGTGAAAACAAGTGGGTAAGGTGCTTATCAGTTATTAGTAAGGAGATTAGGAAATTTGAAGGAATATGTATACAATACATGTGTTGATTGATTCTTTTGCAGTTTGTTCCAGTCATTGGCAGTAGAGAATTGAAAATGGTGAATGAAGGAGGTGTTGACTTTAGAGATGACCAGTGTGACATAACTACCAGAGCTCATCATTCTATCTTGTAAACTGATACTGTAAACTGATACTGAGAGGCAAACTGAGCTAAATCAGCGACTTCCCTAAATGATTTTGGATTTGTGTGCAACGTGTCCCAGTTTACCAGAGGTTAAATATCCCTATGATGGGTGATGAAGGGAGCAGTGGTGATAAAACAAATGGCATTGTGATAAGCTAGCTACATAATTTATTTGGCTGAATCTTAGCAGTGAGCCATTAAACAACATTTCCAGGACTGGCAGGATGGTAATTTGTTTCAGAGTGGTTGTTTTGCAGCATGGGTGAAGGATGTTGTCACAAATCATGGTAATGCGTAATCTGTTTGTAAAGTGAGAGACAGGCACGAAGGGTTTACAAAACCAAACTGTGTTTTATTCAATAAACACACTTGAAAAGAAAGACTGCCTCAAGGGGCAACACAAATAATATAAAACTGTACTTATTATACAAAAGCAAACTGACACACATACCTGACATAGGATAATGACCAATATCTACACACAATCTGAGTGGAACTTAGAGAACACACACACATACTTGACATAGGATAATGACCAATATCTACACACAATCTGAGTGGAACTTAGAGAACACACACACATACCTGACATAGGATAATGACCAATATCTACACACAATCTGAGTGGAACTTAGAGAACACACACACATACCTGACATAGGATAATGACCAATATCTACACACAATCTGAGTGGAACTTAAATAGAGAACAAATATCTAATTAAGAGCAGCTGGGTAAGCAATTAACTTAAATGAAATTATAACAGAAGCATTTGAAGGGATCATGTGAACAGGGATAATGTGAACATCTTTAAACATTTTAAAGATTTGCTTTTTCTAACCATGGGATGGGAAAGACACACTGCAGTGTTTACATATTCCTACAAATTATAAAAATGTGTCATCTGTTGTTATAACTAGGAGTATTATATGATTAAAATACTGGGGTATTGAGAAGGCCTGGCTCTCAACCACCGTTCCAATTCATCCAAAAGGTGTTCAATGTGGTTGAGGTCTGGGCTCTGTGAAGGTAACTTGAGTTCCTCCACACCAAAGTCTTTGAACCATGTTTTTTTGGACCCCGCTTTGTGCACAGGAGCACAGTCATGCTGGAACAAGAAAGGGCCTTCCCCAAACCAATGCTACAAATTTGAAAGCACCCAATTTGTCTATCTTGGTGTCCACCTACTTTTGGGCATATAGTGTATAATGGAGTATCCGAAAGTGACAGAAATACACACCAACATTTCTACAATTTCTCTGTACCTATATATACATGTACATATAGTGGTACTATAGTGGTACTTGAAACCTTTTAGAATGTTTTATATTTATGCATAAATATGACCTTCAAATTTTTTTTTACACAACTCCTACAATTAGATAAAGAGCCTCTGTGGTCGGTGGATCTTAATTGGGGATGTGGGGCTCACATTACATTCGGGACTGGAGTGAATGGATTTTAATTAGGGATGCGCGGCTTGCATTACCATTCGGACTGGGGTAAACCGAACGGTATCACACAATGGGTTTGATGCGCTACACACCTTTCCATTCACTCTGGTCCTGATTGTAATGCGAACAATGTGATCTAATGTGTAATAGTCTGCAAGGTCACGAAGGAACCATGGGTAAATTTTATGGAACTAAAGGCCCCTCTCACATAGAGTAATGTGAATGTTCATGAGGCCATCATCAAGAGAACACTGAACAACAATGGTGGCATAGCAGGGTTGCAGGGAGAAAGCCACTCCTTCCCAAAAATATATATATTTTTTTAATGAGATGTGTTCAGATCTTCATGTGGGCTGTATCCAGTATTTAGACAGATCCAAATCGGCTGCACCACCAGGTATACAGGAACAAGGACAGTCAGGTGGGCTGTGGGCGGTGACATTGGCTTTGGACTGTCAAGTCGGGTAGTTCTGCGTTGTGGTCCAAGGACTCAGGTCGCCTAGGTCATCGTCCTAGAGTTCAACAGTACACCAGAGAGATTAGAGAATGAATGAAGCCTGTACTATATTAAACAAGGCACCATCCCGAGAGGTTAGAGGCATAATCGCTGCCAGCCATAAGGCATGTATTATTTAAAAAATATGATTTAAGTGTAATATGATTCTGACAGGCAAGCTTAACAGGGAGTTACAATGCAGGCCTTCTGTCTCATAACACTTTCCTACCAGCGCTAACACGTTTTTTATTGAGAAAGTGCGGCAAGTCGTTCTACCAAAGTCAAAGTGCTGACCTAAATATGACTGAATTGTTAAAATGGGGAAACCCATCTACATCCCAGATTTGAAGCTGTTCTGTATGGAGGAGTGGGCTAAAATTCCTCCAAACTAATGTGCAGGACTGATCAACTATTACCGGAAACGTTTAGTGGCAGTTATTGCTGCGCAAGTGGGTCACAACCAGAGGTGGGTAGAGTAGCCAAAATCTGTACTCAAGTAAAAGTACAGGTACTTATGGAAATATTTACTCAAGTAAAAGTAAAAAGTAGCAACCTTAAAGGTTACTTGAGGAAGAGTAAGAAAGTTTTCGATGAAAAAACTACTCAAGTAGTGAGTTACTAGTTACTTTCGATGTGATTGATAAGAAGCAAAATCCCTGAATTTCAGACTACTTGGAGAACTTTCACATAACTCTTCTTGAAAGTTTCATTGTTCTGCTTACAATCTTTGCTTTCAGGTCATTTGAGAGTTGTTTTGAGGCCCTGTGTTGCCACCCTTCAGAGAGTTATAGAGAACAATTTGCAATTGGCCACCTTAAATGATTGGATGCACCCAAATTTATGCACCTGTCTATTTTCGTTTTGATGAATATTGCACATTTTATGTTAATCCAATGAACCTCATTTCACTACCAAAACATGTCTGTGTCCTTCAGTTATTTGATAGATCAAAATGAAATTGCTGATCCAAACATCCAATTATTTACAAATGAAAATCATGGAAATTGTCAGGGGTGCCTAACATCTTGCAAATGAACTCTTCATATATATATATATATATATGTATGTATGTATGTATGTATGTATGTATGTATGTATGTATGTATGTATGTATGTATGTATGTATGTATGTATGTATGTATGTATGTATGTATGTATGTATGTATGTATGTATGTATGTATGTATGTATGTATGTATGTATGTATATGTATATGTGTATATGTGTGTATGTATGTATGTATGTATGTATGTATGTATGTATGTATGTATGTATGTGTGTATATGTGTATGTATGTATGTATGTGTGTATATGTGTATATGTATATGTATATGTATATGTATATGTATATGTATATGTATATGTATATGTATATGTATATGTATATATATGTGTATATGTATGTGTATATATATATATATATGTGTATATGTATGTGTATATGTGTAAAAATAAACATTTTTATCAAGATCCTATGTTTAGGTTCAGTAAATGAACTTCTATAAAATTAATGAATGGTGTGCTGGACTAACCAGAGCTCTTTCTTTTAAAACATACTTTGTTCCTATATTTTTAAGTATATGCATTCTATAGGTATGAATAAAATACAATCACATTTTTGTTTGTATGTATTTTCTACACTTTAGTGAGGTGTCTGTCCGGATTTGTGTATAAATGCAAGACGTCACATTTATTCACAGGCTATTCAATTTGTTTTGGTCTTTTGAAAAAAGGATATAAAAATGTACTGTACGTTTGTTTGTGAACGTGTGTTTCACAAGATTCGTCATTGCTTGCACAAGCGCATATGAGGAAAAACACTCGGTCAGCGTGAGAAATAATATTATATTAAGGGAAGAGTGCCCAAAGTTACTAAATTACCGCTAATAGTGTTCAAATATAGGCATCATTGTGAAACTTAACCCTACATGTTTTTTCAGGTTGGAGTTGAAATTCTTGTATGCTGATGTCAGTTTGTTTTGGTGCACACAGCATGCATCATGATTATGAACTATCTTTTTGACATCTTGGAGTGAAAACATAGACTGAACTTGAGGCCACGGGTGATCTGCCTCCGATAGCTCGCACACATCTTCCTCTGCTTTGGCCACCATCTTCCAACTAAACGCACGCTAAATATAAGCGGGTGATTGATGCGTATTCACCTCTCGCTAAGCAGCGTCTCCAATGTTTCGAGAGACTTACGAACAAGTCATATTAACTTACTATTACCATTTGAGGAACGCCACCGAATGTAGCGACGTAAAAGTACAGTTTTTTCACTAGAAATTTACTTGAGTAAGAGTAAAAGTACCCATCTGTAAATGTACTCTAAAAACTACAAGTTACCAAAAACATTTACTAAAGTAAATGTAACAAAGTAAATGTAATTTGTTACTACCCACCTCTGGTCACAACCGATACTTAATGCAAAGGTTCACATATTTTTGCCACTCACAGATATGTAATAATGGATCATTTTCATCAATGAATAAATGAACAAGTTTAATATTTCTCATATTTGTCATTTATGTAATTTGGTTGTCATTAACTACTTTTAGAACTTCTGTGAAAATCTGATTATATTTTAGGTCATATTTATGCAGAAATATAGACAATTCTAAGGGGTACCACTGTATATATAAACAAACAGGTGGCAAATTAAAGGAAAAAACAATAAAGAGTAAGGTGTTGATACAATACGAGCCTCAAGAACAGCTTCAATAAGCCTTGGCACAGATCCTACTTGAGCGATGGAACACCAGTCTTACAAAAGATATTCCCTCATTTGGTGTTTTGATACTTATAATAACATTCATTGGCCCCCTTGTGTCTTGTGGATTAGTCATCCTGGAATAGACCACTCCCATCAGGATAGAAATGTTTCACCATGGTATAAAAGTGAAATATCAGAATAACTTTTTAATGATTTGCAGTGACCCTTCCTTCTAAGGTGACTAGTGGACCCAAACCATGCCAGGAATACCCCCCCTCAGGATCTGCATTCCTTTCTTTAGAGAAACATTGGCAGAGATCATCTATTTTGTTTGGAGAACTTTTTAGGGATTCCTAATTCAAAACAACTAGAAAAACACTTCCTTAAATTCTTACATTTTTTTCATCAATGATTTAGTGAGTGCTATCTGCAAGTACATTTGTATTCGAGTGATAGTTTGTCTAAAAAGTTAATAATTATAGAACCACATACTGTATATGACTACGCAAACCATAACTACAAGTCAGAAAGAAATCCAGAGAGGCAATGAGTAAAGCCAAGTGCTCCAAGTGCAGGAGAAGACAAACAAATACAGGATACAGAAATATATTTTAAAAAGGAGCCTCTCTCTTTCTAACCAACTTGTGCTCCATCTACCTCCATGCCCTGTAGTTTGTTCATTAGGCACTAAACACAATTTGTTTTTGAAAAATTTTAATTTTCTTTGTTTTCCAATAAAAAAGATGTTTTCTGTTATATGCCCTAATGAATACAAACCCATTAATATACACCGTTGCTCATTGCAGGGACAGATGTTGATCTTTGACCCTGACCATAGTGTCACTACCAGGGACGCAGTATCACTGAGTGGGTTACGTAACCTCCTTGGTAAACCAAGGCAGCTGCAGTTAATTGAAGCTCTTGTTTGTCTACAGTGGCAGCTGGTTATCACCTAATTTCCATGGAAGAGCCATTGCTCACACACCATTTACATGTGTTCCTTGCATTCATGAAAGCACACTTTTAGAGTGTGTGTGTGTTTGTTTTTGAGAATGACAGTGACAAATATTGGGTACAATGAAATGTCAACTTAGCAGACGTTAGTCATGTGTACCTACATTTTACACAGCTGTTCTCTGGAATCTAACCTACAACATACAAGCACTGTGCTCTACCAGCCGAGCAAAGAAAGGCCACTGTGGGAGTGTGTTGGTCTGCATTCAGCACCATGGAGAGGGCAGTGCCTCGTCACTTTACTAAGATCATACTGTACACAGAATGGAGAAACCACAGGCATGCTTTACTCTTTGTCATTATGGTGTGACTAACATAGATGATATGAGGTAGGGGACTGTAACTCAGGATGAGACTATGTGTTGTAGTTAAGCAGGCCCCTGTGTCTTATACTGGTATCAGTGGTGCAAAGAGCGTTTCCCATGCAGACTGACCAGAAACTTCATAGTGAAGAGCAAAGTTCAGGAACATTTTTAATTTGTAATTATTTTAGTATTATTTTGCAAAGTCTGTATCACGGGATAAACTAGATTTCCTTTTTTATGCAATCAAAAATAGCTTTTTCTCCCGAAAAGGGAGAATTTAGGTTGCAAAAAAGTAATATCCGCAGATTTTTTCAAGCTGGGAAGCAAAGCAAAGCATTTCTCTCTATGGAGAAGGAAGATTGCTTTTTTATGTTTATAACTAAAGGCTTCCACTTGGACCTATGGAGGTATGGCTTTTTGAATTTATCTGTTGTGCCTTTATGTTTATAACTAAAGGCTTCCACTTGGACCTATGGAGGTATGGCTTTTTGAATTTATCTGTTGTGCCTTTATGTTTATAACTAAAGGCTTCCACTTGGACCTATGGAGGTATGGCTTTTTGAATTTATCTGTTGTGCCTTTATCTCAGTATTGGTCTCTGCTTAAAATCACAGTCTCTTACTGTCCCATCGAGCACTATTAGACAGGAGTTATGGAATGATTAAAAACATTAAATACTCACTAGCATGCACAAATCAATTGGCGAAAGTATTTGTGAGACATCTTTTCAACCAGAACAATGTTATTTGAGTTGTGCTCTTAGCAAACCAGCGGGCAGGAGAGGGGTAAACTAGTACGAATGCATTCGATTGATATGATTTTAAGTGCATGAGGCATCTCCTAAAGAGTTAAGCCTTTGCAGCAAAGCTAAAACAAAAAGGCCTTACTTTCCCCATCTGCTGGTGAAAGGCAAGAGCCAGACGAGCAGAGACTGTCAAAGGGAATTTAGATAATTTCTCAAAGGAACCGATGGCTTTAAGTCATATAAGTGCTGTAATGTTGTGACAAGCCTCATACAATTGTTAGAACGCAGCCCTGCATTCTCTTGAAATCTTCAAATAGAGTAGCCTGTGAACATGTCCCCAGAGAGGCGTTTTTGAGTTTCCCTGCTAAATGTGCAGAAAGAACAGGCAAATAACTGCACACCATATATTCACTTTTAGTCAGGTATGGATTTAATTGTAGTGTAGAAGTTTCTTTCGTCAGGGTTATGCAATATCCAAGTTTTGCATGTTTTTGCATGCCCCAGCTGTGGTTGTGTAACATTTCTGAGGGAAACCTCATCTCTGAAGTCCGGTTGCATGTCCCCTCTCGTCTGTCCTTGGGACATACTAGACAGCTCTTGGGCAATTCCACAGAAAACATGAAAATGACTCCAATC
Organism: Umbra pygmaea; assembly: GCA_016801145.1. Taxonomy (NCBI): domain Eukaryota; kingdom Metazoa; phylum Chordata; class Actinopteri; order Esociformes; family Umbridae; genus Umbra; species Umbra pygmaea. Next base: position 2,978 of record JACXGM010024829.1, on the reverse strand, counting down.
CAATTTTCTCTTTGCACTAAAAATACATACAACCTTAAACCTTAAGCAGAGAGATTCTTTAGTTACCTACTTCTACACAAGAACTCTTAAAATTCAAATATCAGGAAGATAAATGGGTGTGAATGAGTTGAACTACAGTAGTCACGTGGCTCACCACCTGGTAACACTATTATGCAACAGATTGACATCACAATGATCTGATCTACGATATACAGAAATGCCCAATTATGGAAATGCCTAGTTATCTTCATGATTTTCCTTAAGAAAATGTGCATTTGTCCACAAATACAGTGTGAGTGTATTTCTTGGCTATAACCACTGAATTGTTTATGTGTGCTTACAATGTTGAGCCCTCCTTTTAAACTTGTTTTTTTAGATAGGATTATGGTTATAAGACCTTTCTTGTGATTGAACTTGACAAAGCATATTGCTTTTCAGCATTACAGTACTGTTCTGTCTTGTTAAGAACAAAAGATTTATTCTGATGCCAACATGTGTTCCACTAAAAAAAAAACATCCAAATGTAATAATGTCAACTTATCTTGGTAAATGCTTACATCCTGACTGATACTTGAATTTTGGTCCACAAGTTGTAAGTGTTAAAGTTAAACTGTTGCTGTTGTCCTTTTCATAGCTCTAAAGAATCAGAAGACCAAATGAGTTGTAAAATACAGAATTTACTATAGAATTAAAACCTTAACGGACTAAGAAGAGACAAACAAATTTGGCAACCGTGTGAGGACAACATTGTACATGTGTTCACTAAGCGGTATTATAGCAGACATGTAGAATCTTATAAAAAATGATTGCCACTCATCCATCGATTTGCCAGACATTTTATACATTATATATTTTTCATCCCTTAAAGGGATTACCTAGACGAGGCCTAACAGGACAACATCTTGTTTTAAAGGAAAAATAAAATGGAGTGTATTTTTGCACCTGGGTGAGAATAGCCACACAGCAGCTAATCGGCTATTTACACCCACCCAAATAAATGACGTAATGCATAACGAATAGCTACGCGCATCAACGGCGCTGAAGGATACAAAAGTTGATGGCTATGTGTCTTAACATTTGCAATGCTTGATTCTTATATTGGTTTGAAGAATGGTTAAGTTTACGGTTAAGTTTGGGGTGAGAGTATTCCTTTTTTGTAACTCATAGGGTATTAAACATGTAATAGTCGAAATAAATGTACGTCAATGCAAATTATATTGGGGTGGGATTAGTTTAAAGGGACACTCCAGCCATCAAACACCTCAAAATCATTTTCCAGGTCATTTTCCAACACCAAACTGTGCACTTTCTATGCATTTCATTTTTCCATGAATAGCTACAAAGCTTATATGAAAAGTTAAAATGGGATTTTTTCAACAATGACGAGTGCAGTTGAGGAAATACCCAGGAAATACCCAACCATACATTTGAGCTGGGAAGGGCTCCTGCCCAACTTTATCAGTTGAATCAATATAGCCGCTGTTTTTCTGCTGTCCACCAGGAGCTCTCAGTGGCAACTGAGACAGAAAATGTTTAGTTAAGAGTGGGACAAGGATATGTTTTTGATATCAACCATCTCCTGCCAAAAAGATGATTGAATTTGTTTGTTAGTTCATTCGAGTGTTAATGCTCAAATGGACCAAAGTGTTTTTTGAAAAGACAGCCAGGCCAAATTATCACAGGTAAGGAGCTGATTTACCATTATCTACCTAGGGTTAGCCTTTATTAGATCCAATGTAGCATCTTGTAATTGTGTGAATACTTGGAGGAAAGAATGTAAGATAATAAAAAATGCCTTACAGAGTACTGCTAACTTTTATTTAAAGCCAGGGTGGTTGTATACTTTTTGGTGCAATTGTTTGGAAATGATGACCGGAAGATGAGTTAGAGCAATGGTTATGTGGCTAACAGGCTAACTAGTTCATTGTCTGGGGTTTTCATGATGCTGCCCCCGGCTTATTTGCAGTGAACGTAGTATCATTAGCTTCAATGTAGCTATCGGTGATTGTGTAAGTTCTTGGAGGAAGAAACGTAAAATATAAAATAATTTGTTGCAGATTCTGGCTACATCTGTATCTAATGAAGCATTGTAGGGTTTATAGCTCTGGAACAATATTGTGACCCGTAGTAAATGTTTCAAATTGTGGTGTATAATGTCTAGTTAGTAGCCAAGGTCCTTATGTTAAATTTGACTCCATCAAAGCAACTCGCAGTGCGCAGGCGCAAAGTTTATTCTGGACTTTGCGGTATTTCAAGTAAAATCCAATCCAATACAATACAACACAATCCAAGCAACCAAACTGTACCCTGGGCTGTTTTCTAAAAAAAATGCAGGAACAGCACTGTATATGAAGTTAATCAGTCTATGGTATTGTTTTTAAATACTATATTTAAATTTTATTTACTCTGGAATTGTCCTTTTAAGTATTTGCACTTGGGTAGTTGGCTATCGGACACCTGGATGCAAATAGCATAGACACATTTGCTATTTAGCTACACCCCAGGGGCAAATACGGTAGCTTCTACGCATGGGCTATTTACACCCTGGGTGTAAATAGATACATAGCTTCTGCCAAAATAAAAACACAAGCACAGTGCAAGCAACATTTTATATAAAGAACTCAGACTCCCTGTCACGTCTTTTCAATGAAGCCCTAAATGCCCTGTTGTCACACTATAGGTTTGCTATTAGCCATTTGCTAAAATCTTTCTTCCAGAATAAACCTTTTATCTGTAACTCAGGCATCATGGAGCAATGATTTACCAGGAAGTTAGGAGGTGACTAATCTCTGAAACACAGAAGTTAATCTCGCGTAATTTGGTCAGTTGCGTCATTTAACTTCTGTGTCCATATGCTGTAGGAATTGGTATATCCGCCCTGAAACAACGGAAAGGGAAATTCAAATCCTAGGCCCAACCCCTTCCGACACTTCCTATTGTTTTTGTTCCTATTTGAAACTGCTCGTGGAACCTTAAAA
>JACXGM010024828.1:0-15560 GCA_016801145.1 Umbra pygmaea | reverse complement strand
TGTATGGAATGTTCTCGCATAAATCCGCTAAACGAAATGTACCGGAGCAACGTAATTCAAGTACAAATATAGCCTAATAACAAAACGTGCAGTTCAAACGTAAAAACACCCTAAATAGGTTGGCATAGAACGTAATTTAGGTTTTCAAAATAGTTTCCTGAGAACGTAATTTGGGATAAATTCTGAGATTTACGGTTGAAACAATTACAGTTAATTTTTGGTTTTTACATTTGCAGCTTTACTGATGCCTATTGTAAAGCGTTTTAAGCAGGATTGCATTTAATCCAAAAATCATTGCATTAGATTCTCTTCTGTTAAATAAAACCAGAGTCCTAGATGCAAAATCATAACATTTTATTATGAAAACGCAATACAGTGTTACAATACTGTAAGTTTTCAGTAAACTAACTTCTCTTTTTCTTAACAGGTCATTAGACATTCAATGGAATTCAAATATTATAATTCACCATATACATTTCTTAAAGACCCAATTTAAAATCAGGACCTGGATTACAATAACTGTTCAAAACATCACCACGACAACAGGCAAATATGAAACATTAGAAGATAATAACAATGCCTGTTCAAATAGTGAGGAAGTCATTTGTATGTGACTGACAATGGAAGCCATTCAAAATCCATGAGCCGCTTGAGTAGAGAGGAGACGTGAGGCTTAATGCAGTTTCTCTTCTTCTCTTGGACCTTTCCACTTTTTTGGCTCACCATCTTTGTTGTCTTGGTCCCACTGGAGGGGTTCAGCCCGATGAAGCATCTGAAATCACAAAATAACATGAAAATAAACTTCATGAAACTGCCTTAATTGAAGGTCCTTTTGAACACCAACTTGCGGCGCTGATCTGTATGTGAAATGTTGTTGCCCTTTTTTTAATATGTCATCTTTTGTGAGACCCTCAATGACATTTGTTATAGTCATGTCTGGCACCCCAATCACAGACAATTTCTCTTTCAGTTTTGAAAAGAGATGCGACTGAGCAACATCATGTACTTCTTGGACCTCTTCTGAATTAGAAGTTTTTTATTTGTTAAAAAAGTTTGAAATATCCAATAAATTTCGTTCCTCTTCATGATTGTGTCCCACTTGTTGTTGATTCTTCACAAAAAAATACAGTTTCATATCTTTATGTTTGAAGCCTGAAATGTGGCAAAAGGTCGAAAAGTTCAAGGGGGCCGAATACTTTAGGCACTGTATTTGAATGTTGAAAGTTGAGTGTATAAGCCCTTATACAATCTCATGGCCATCATATACTTCCATCATAATGTTCTAAATATTCATGCAACTCGATGGCTGTTTGGGACCCCAGTCTGCTGAAATATCTAAATATATCATTTTTGAACAGGTGAAAACAACACATGTGCACTGCATCACATAAACTTCAGGGGATGTTCAAAAAGTGGCCATGTCTGTGAAGGGAAGACCCGTGGGTGCCTACACAGCCCATTTTCATTCGGATTTCTTGACTTAAGAGGTCAAGGGACCCCTTTGAAAATGGCCTAGTCTTTTTTCACCCAGCTATCATTAACATTGATGACGGTAAAACAGCGACATCAATGTCAAGCCTCCCGGCCACAAGAGGCCGCTCCCGCTCAAGCCTCCCGGCCACAAGAGGCCGCTCCCGCTCAATCCTCCCGGCCACAAGAGGCCGCTCCCGCTCAAGCCTCCGGGCCACAAGAGGCCGCTTCCGCTCAAGCCTCCCGGCCACAAGAGGCCGCTCCCGCTCAAGTCTCCTGGCCACAAGAGACCGCTCCCGCTCAAGCCTCCCGGCCAACAGAGGTCACTACCCAGTCTCGAACACCAGAGGTTGCTCCCGCTCCCCAGTCTCGGACACCAGAGGTCACTAATCAGTCTCGACCACCAGAGGTCGCTCCCGCTCTGCCTCGGCCACCAGAGGTCGCTAATCCACCATCAGTTGAGACTTGCCTTGTCCCCGAGCCTGAGCCTTGCCTTGTCCCCAGACCTGCCCTTGTCCCCGGACCTGCCCTTGTCCCAGAGCCGGCCCTTGTCCCAGAGCCTGCCCTTGTCCCAGAGCCTGCCCTTGTCCCAGAGCCTGCCCTTCTTCCAGAGCCTGCCCCTGTCCCAGTGCCATTGGCTGCCCCTGTCCCAGTGCCATTGGCTGCGCCTGTCCCAGTGCCATTGGCTGCGCCTGTCCCAGTGCCATTGGCTGCGCCTGTCCCAGTGCCATTGGCTGCCCCTGTCCCCGAGCCTGCTCTGACTCCCAAGCTTGAGCCTTTCATTATCTCCGTGCCTGAGCCTTTCATTTACCCCGTGCCAGTGTCTGCCCCTGCCCCCGTGCCAGTGTCTGCCCCTGCCCCGTGCCAGTGTCTGCCCCTGCCCCCGTGCCAGTGTCTGCCCCTGTGCCAGTGTCTGCCCCTGTCCCTGTGCCGGTTCCTGCCCTAGTCCCCGCTCCGGTGCTTGTCCCCGGGCCTGCGCTTGCCCCAGTCTCTGTGCCCCTCTCTGTGTCTGTCTGTTTGTCTGTGTCTGTTTGTGCTATGTTCTTCCAGGTTCCTGTTTCTGCTGTGGTTCCGGTGCCTGGTCCGCCTTTGTCTCGGCCCTCCATGCCCCCTCCGGCCTGGCTGCCTCCTGCGGGGCCATTGATTCCAGCTTTGTCGGCCCAAACTCTGCCTCTGGTGCCGCCTGCCTGGCCTCCGCCTCGGCCTTCGCCTCTGCCTTGTTCGGCCGGACCTCCACCTGCCCGGACTCAGCCGTCCGGCACGTCGCTGTTGCCTCTATCCTCCGGACCACCGTTGTTTCTTCGTCTCTCCGGTCTGCTGCTACTGCCTCCGCCCTCCGCTGCTCACCCTGGAGTGCCTCCGCCGGCCTGGTTTCTGCCGCTGCGGTCTCCTGCCTAGGTCTTCTGCTGCCTGGTGTCTGGTGGCGGGTTCGCTGTTTGGCGACTCAGGAGCTGCGCCTTGGGGGGGATTCTGTGACATTCCCCAGTTCCTCTTCCCTGAGAACTACAGCTTCCTGTTCTTGACTGCTCAGAACTACTTAGTTTCCCATAACCCGGACTCAATCACCCAAATTCAGTACACCTGCTCTCACTCAGTCAGTATATAAGACACACACACTCCATTGCCCCTTTGCGAGGTAAGTCTTCATTTTTCTTCATACTGAGCATTATCTTCTTAGATCGTTATTCTGGCCTGACCCGTGCATTGCTAACCCAGTATTGTGTTTTTTGGACTGTCCTCTGTACCTTTGCCTATATTTTTGGTTTGTTATTACTCACCCTTTCTATAATAAACTGTATTGGTCTTTTTTACCACTTGAGCAGTTATTCGTTACATTATACATACATATATATATATATATATATATCTTACTACACATTTTTATAGATTATTACACACTGTCATAAGGAATAACTTCTATAATATTTTAAATATTATTTAACAAGCATACAATTGTTCAGAAAATTCCCAATTCTGGACCTTGTGGTTTTTAAAGTGCAAACTGAAACTGAAGCACCTGACCATAAATGCAGAAAATGCAGAAAAGGCGAAGTGTATAACATGAATCACTCTAGGGTAAACTATATTAAATATTTTTATTTACTCTGGAACTGTCCATTCATTTTCACATTTATATTTTAGAATTGATTTTCTTTTGCAAACATGTTAAAACCCAGACATGTCATCAAATGTGTCTAGAGAATTCATACACAAGAAGTCTCAAAATGTTTAAAGTCTAGATCTAGAGAAACAGGTTCAGACTGAGGGATAAAAAATGTAATGCCCAGCCTTGAGTCACAAAAGTACTCATTCCAGAGTTTGCATCAACACGGACTAACTTGCTTCATGATCACCCTGTAGTAAAGGAAAGTTGGTCCACTTGAAATCTGCTGCCAAATACACAGAGTTCAGTTTCAGCCAGCTAACTAACTAGATTGCATAAAACATGTTGGGGTTGAACACAGCTATATTTGAAGGGCTTCTTAATGTTCCTGGAAGATAATGCTCTAAAACATGTTCATACAGGCTCCAGTGTTTCAGCTCATTGTTATTTAATCTGTTATTTTATCAAAATAAAGATTCCAAATATTCTAGTTCAGTAGATTTTGAGTTTCTTCTTTTTAAAAGGAAGTGCTAAAAAGTGACTATATACTGTATGAACAGAAAGCAACGAAAAGCAGAAGTCACAAAAGTCAGAAAAAGTCACTTTCTGTTTTGGGAATTTGCTGCTCTGAAATGATAAAACCTGTCTGTGTTCTAATTAAGGATACAGTGTTACCACAGGCTCTACCCCCTGAAATCTAGACAAATGTAAATGTTGATATTAAAAATAAAAGTGAAGCAGACAAGGTTATATATTTATTTATTTATTTATTTATTTATCTCGATCCATCAGTAAATTATAAAACACACACAAAACATTTACCACAATCTTGCATCAGAATGTAAAAGAAAATATATAAAAACTAAAGACAAACTATGAGCTGGAGAAGGAGCAGGTGGAGGCATACATCTTATAAGATCCTGCCCCTACTTCACAATCAATGGCCCTCATTTATGAAACGTGCGTACGACGGGCGTACGGTGATTGCTACGCAAAGCAAGGGATTTATCAATTTGAACGTGATCGTAGGCTGCGATAAAATCTCACGTCTGGTCTGACTTCATGTACGCAAATTATATAGTGTGACTAGCGGTGTTCATGGTATAACCACCTTGTTCAGTGAATTGTTAAACTAGCGATCATTGATGAATGTGTCTGCATAGCAACTACCCCATATTGCAAATTACATTTCAGAATTACGAATTAATTATATACAGCACATTGCTATTAAGTGGTTTATTTTTTCCCTTTTCACTTCGGGGTGGCGTAGAACATGAGGGCAGAAATTAGGCAAACAACAATTTCAATCAAATTATATATATATATATAATTTAAACAAGCGCTTTGGCAGTCCTGTAGTCGAAGCGATGGCAGATCTGGAGGACTTTAATGCGCGCTCTCTACATTGGGATCTTTCAGCGGGAGATCAGGGACAGGTCTGGTATATCACAGCCAACAGTAGTCGAAGTAAGCCAGCAGTTTTGGCGGCTATGAAGTCCCTATCTGGTATATTCAAACTATGATTAAAATACAATTTTATGAGATTGCTGGGTTTCCAACTAAGGCGAATCGGGCAATTGATTCTACTGCGTCTGTAGCCACCATCCATGAATGATTACGCATTTATCAATGGCAAAAAATGTATTCAATCAACGTTTAGATCATATGTGATGCCAGGATTGTTCTGAATATGGTAGCTGGACACGCGACTCTATTTTTTAAACTGCAGCGTTGGATCAAGGCTACAGAGCGCACTGCAAATCCCCAAACAAACAGGAGCGCAGGTTCAACAGTGTGCACACACGCACACGAACCACAGTGGAGTGATCCGTTTGCTCAAGGGCAGGTGGCTCTGTCTTATGTAAGCGGGGTGGGGTGGGGGGATTGCTATACATACCAGAGCAGGCCTGCAACATAATTATGGCATGCGGGGTTCTCCACGATATTGCGCCATTCAATGAAGATCAGTGGCCACAACAGTTGGGCTCTACGAAGGAGAAAGGATCTTATTCTGAGCTTGTAATATAGTAAGTGCTATCTTGTGTAAGAAAGCTAGGATGAAGTCAGCTAAAATGGGCCACTTTTTGGTAAAGGGCTTATAATACCATCAAATAAGCTTTGCATGAGATCTAATGTATTTTTTCTGCTCTGCCTGCCGAGAAAACTCAGACCAGTAAAAACTATTGTTACAAGTCCACAAGTGTTGAAGCAACAATGCAAGATTAGTGTTTTGCTGTAAAGATATTAAAATATACCTACTTAAAAAATACAACGTGGAAGGTTTAGTGAAAATAAATAATTCATTTGAAATGCACTTCAGGTTCTCATTAATAGTTTTCAATGACTGTAGCAGTAACCTCAGTCAACACCGCATATTCCTTTAACAATCAATGCCTGATTTTGAACTTCCAATTAATACCAAGCGGTTAGCGTGCACCTGAGAACTGAGCGTCTCTTTTTATCTCAGAGAGATAATAAATTCCTTTTCTTTGCCGGATTTCGCTTATCCATGTCGTAAATTCTAAGGGCGAGGCCTCTAATCCGTGCATAAATGTGGGCGTGATATTTACATTACGATGGATTTCAACCATCTGATTTATCAACACCCGTTCATTCGTACGCTGGAATTTGAGTGATACGAATGTTTTGTAAATCACACGTGAGTTTCGTCGTAAGATGATTTCTGTGCTCAGATCTACACTGGTTTCTACGCACGTTTGATAAATGAGGGCCAATGTATCTCCAAACACAAGTAGCCTATATACACATCAAGTTAAACAATACAGCAACATACAACAAAATTCTTACAGGTTAAAGAGCTTTATGTCAGTAAAAACACCATACATTTTCATGCCCCCAGAAACCAGAAAAAGGACACAACGCAATGAACAGACCACTTGCAACATACCCAGGTACTGAGAGCTCAAAGAGGAGACCTATGTCTACAGACCCAGGTAATGAGAGCTCAAAGAGGAGACCTCTGTCTACAGACCCAGGTACTGAGAGCTCAAAGAGGAGACCTCTGTTTACAGACCCAGGTACTGAGAGCTCAAAAAGGAGACCTCTGTCTACAGACCCAGGTACTGAGAGCTCAAAGAGGAGACCTCTGTCTACAGACCCAGGTACTGAGAGCTCAAAGAGGAGACCTCTGTCTACAGACCCAGGTACTGAGAGCTCAAAGAGGAGACCCACCAGAACTGCTACAGTGTGTCTGGGTCTGCTGTGTGTTCTCCCACTGGCTGGGATCATAGTCCTGTTAGTCTACTATTACACAGTGATTGGCAGCTCTGTTGAGACCTATGTTTATAAAATCAACATCTATAAAATCAACAAAACCACTTCCAGACCAAAAATATGACATGATCTACCAGAAAAGAGGGACCAGCTCTGGATTGAGAGAGATTATCCCTAGCAAAGCTCTCTGTAGTAAAATGACATGTACAGCAGGGATGCAGGTACTAAATTTCATTTTAGTCATTTAGCAGACTCTTATCCAGAACAACTTACAGTACGTACAGGGACATCCTAAAAGAGCAACCTATGCTAAAAGTGCATGCTCAAGGACACAACAACATTTAACACAGTCAGGTCAGGAGTTAAACCGTCAATCTTCTGACTAAAAGTCTAACTTCCTATCCACTGAGCCAACTGATGCTCCATGTACTTCAGTTTTATACTTTATCCGTAATGAGACATACCATGGGAGGAGTTCGTTAAAAACCTGTAATAGGTCAGGAAAAGCTTTACCCTTCGAAGATCCAGTGACGTCATTACAAATACATCCCATGTATGTGAAAGGCTCTTAAAGTGCTGATAATTTCAACTTGATCCATCAGAGCCAATGAAAAGTAAGCTAGAACCATCTTTTTACGAGTGCAGGAAAGCTTACAATCTCTCACGTTGTTGCTATGAGTAAGTCCACAGTCAAATTTACTTGTTAAAAAAAAGACTAAAACAACTGAAAATGAATGCCCAAAACACACTAGCATATTAATTCATGTTAAATTAAAACTTTTAATAATAGCCGGCTGTTCATCAAGCTTTGGTCCATTTTTTTAATTTAAACATATTAGTCTGGGACATGGCTAATTTTGGAGGGTCTATTAAATGCTCTATTAAAACCCACAGTTGAATGGGTACCACAGAGTGTCATGTTGTCGTAAGGAAGGGTAGGAGGCAAGTGCGTTTGTATAAACCAAAATAATTTATTAACTCAATGGTACATGGCCAAGGAGCAAAATAGAAACAGAGCGTTACGCCTAGGACTTAAAGAACTAAAACATAACAAAATGCCGAAGGTTAAACAGACCCGGAATAAACATAAAAATCAGGTAAACTTCACTTGGCAAGGCAAAACTTTATAACTGGATCCATAGAAGTTTACAGGATAATTACTCACAGAATACTGATGCAGGATACACAATGACCGACAAGGAACTAACCAAACACAGGTGACTTAAATAGGGCTAGGCAGAGACATTACCAATACAAGGCTGCAAACAATAATGAACTAATTAGACAGTTCTGCATAGTAGAATTCAAGTGATTCTACCTAAAATGCTTGGACCTGAATCCCCACGAGAGGGTGATAGAGCCTGAAATATCAAGACCCTACTAACCTATGCACACTAGGACAAATATTTAACAACACTAGGGAACAGAGAATATATACAAGTGAAATGACAACACAGAACATCCTGCCCAGTTTTAAATGGCAGGGAGGAGACAACTCTGACCAGTGTCAAAGGGCAGGAAGGGGGAAACATTACACAGAGGGCCTAGTGTTTGCTGGTTTTAGTTTATTCGTTTTATTTAGAGCCAAATTAAGACCTAGACTGCCAGGTAAGGGGAAATCCTAAACATTTAGTAACCTATTCAATCAGTCACGTACAATGTAAAAGCTAAAATCTGCAGACACTAGGCCCTATGTGCAGGGGCGGCGGCAGGGTATGGTTTGGTTGGGCTACAGCCCTACCAATAATTGTGTTTTCCCCACCTTAGCCCCACCATGGAATATCCGGCGCTGACTTATTTGCGTTTTTATGTGGTTTCGGTGCAGAGTATGTGAGTGGAAGCGGAGTGGAAGCGGAGCGAGGTGCAGAGTTGACCCAGTTTACCAGAGCGCAGAGCGATGTTTGAGCGGCCCAGAATCAAAATCGCTCCAGTACTCGCTAAAAATCGCTCCAGTACCACTCCAGTAGCGCTTACTTCACATACCGTAGTCAGGACAGCCTAACGAGCCTCTACGTTTGTAGGTCACTTGGCTAGTGGGTGTTGTTAGTGTGTCATGATGGAGTTCTTTAATAGTAATAAACTAAAAAACATACAGGTGCAAAATCAAGATTATCTACAAAAATGAAAGTTGAGGTTATATAGTGGTCACGATTAAAGAGTCTTATGGACTATGAAAAGACATGCCCATCTCTCGCAAGCACGATAATATACTGCGTGCACACACGAACAGAAAGAATCGAGATGCCTATGCTGGATAGACCGAGTTATAAAACCAGCAATTAAAACATTTAGTTAATTCACTGTATTACATTATAGCCTATTTTCGTTTTATGCCCACACAGAATCTTTTTTAAGTTTGTTAACATTTTATCTTCACAATATATATAGAAAATACATAGAGAATATTTGTAAAATGAGATGTGTAATGGAGTTAAGCTCACTCGGTTGGTATGTTGTCAAGCAGGGCTGTAACGGTGTGTTGCGGAGCAGAAGGCCGCGGGTTCGAGACCAGTCAGAGGACGTGGCAAACTGACGTGTGGGCTCCTTGCAATAGTACGTTGCAGTCCCTTCTCTAAACACAATGCAAACCTAACATTTACAGTGGTACCGTTTGACCCGACGGTCGGGGTAGGTCGCTGTGGAGCGAGTTTAGAAGGGGTGAGTGTAACGGAGTTAAGATTGTACCGTAAAGCTCACTCCACAATTAGCTTGAAATGTCGCCGAAGAGCTATACAATGGGTACCTTTTGTGTAGCTCACTCGGTTGGTATGTTGTCAAGCAGGGCTGTAACGTGTGTTGCGGAGCAGAAGGCAGCGTGTTCAAGACCAGTCAGAGGACGTGGCGAACTCACGTGCGGGCTGCTCGCAATAGCATGTTACAGTCACTCTCTAAACACAACGCAGAGCTATACGTTACAATTGCACTGTTTTGTATTAACAGTTGTATACTGTACTTGTTATATACAGTTTTGTAACTGTTTGTTTTTTCGTGTATAAGCTACATGGTCACACTTTAATGTTTATTTAAACAACGTTATAACAATTCAAGCCGATTTAGTTTCAATATTTCAGCAGTCGACATACATGGTCACACAAGAGATGGGTTTTGTTAATATTGTACTATGATAATGTACATTATTGGAGCAATTTTGGAGTGTTAACTCTGTTAACTATCGCAGCTTGCACTCTCGCTCTCTCTCTCTCCGTTGATAGTTTCTGTGGGTGAGTCTGTGTGTGTGTTCACTATAACGGAACATCGCACTGGCAGTTCTATTCTCTGGAAAAGGTTAGGCTACAATGTAGAACAGAGAAAATGAAATTGGTATCTGATCCTATTTATGCTAGAATCTTAAAAAACTATGCCTATATTTTTAGAAAGATCTGCCCATCCTTATTGGGTGTGTAGTGGACAGGTTTGCCAGACAAAATTAACGAGTTGAAATAGCGCAAGTAGAAGTGACTTTCCACGTTTGTTGCTCTAGATGTAATTTGCCTGTGAAAAAAGGCGTCAGTCCGGTGTGGTATTGCTAGCTACTGGGAATGATGTTACGCTCTATTCTGTTGTGCATGTATTCACATTGAAATTCAGACGTTGATTTGAGCCCCACCACTGTGTGGATTAACCCCACCGTAGTTATGCAAAAAAAATATTCTGGCGGCGCCACTGCCGATGTCGAACCAGTTTGACACCCCTGGTATATATCATGGGCCTCCCCCTGCTGGCGTGCAGGAGATCCAGCGGTCGGTGTCCCCGGCTTTCTGACACCACTGCTCCCCTCCCTGTCCAACATTACGCACCTTTGAACTCTGATTGTATGTTAGGATGAGTATAAATGTGTTAGTCCTGTTTGGGAGTTGTAAGATATTGTTCCTTTGAAGGCTGTGGTGTCGTCATGTAAACTATTGCTATCGTTCCACCTGTCACTGTGATGTGCTGAATATATTTACTACTTTGACTTTGTATTGAGTTTCCACCCTTGATTGGCATACCTCTCATTTGGGTGTTACTGTTACCCAATTATTATTATTATTGTCAAGCTTGACTTTTCGTTGGAGTAAAATTTAATTCCAGAACAACCACCTGCATCTGACTTCTGCCTCATCCGTCATCACACGTGCAGATGGAAGGCAAACCGAAAATAGAAGTATGATCAACTGAAAAAACAGATAATTAACAAAATAATTGGTGTCACGATTTGGGGGAGTGTGGCCGCCACACTGTGGTCAAAGGTGGGCTGTGCGCTATGTGGCACAGCTGCACTCACTTAGATTGATTAAGACTCATAATGGAGCATAACATCCTCCCAGACCAACACGAAGGTCTTGGGTCATTATCTATATTGCAATCAGTGTGTATCTTGTGCGTCGGATTGTTTATTTGTTTTCTCTCAGTTATATCCTGGTTGACTCGCAACTGCGTCGTTGATTGTCTTCACGTTCAAGTGATCTGTTACAATTGCCTTACAAAACTGTTATTCTGCAGGTAAAAAAATTTCCGGAGAAGAAAATAAAGCAAACTCTAAATTATTTTCACAAAAAGAAGTTTCCAAAGGTTCTAGCATAGTAAGTATTGAGTCTAACCGTTTAAAAACAAAGCAGAACCAGACACAAATAGCATTCACAAAAGGTTTTCACAGATCTGCTAAGCCTAAGGAACTATCACCATGTAGTCACCCACAAGCACCATTATTCAGAGGCTTCCTGATATGACAATAGTAATGCTCTGAAAATCACACTTTGTGCTGTAGTGTAAGGAGAAGGTGGCAGACAATCGCAAATTCTGACAAAATTTATGATAATGTCGAAATTAATGATTACAGTAATAGTGAATGGCTGGGATCATAGTCCTGTTAGTCTACTATAACACAGTGATTGACAGCTGTGAGGAGAGAATCTTTGTTTGTAAAACCAACTCCTCAACTGAATGTGTCCAGTTCCAGACCAGTTACAATGACATGATCACAGAGAGGGACCAGCTACAGGTTGAGAGAGATGAACTCCAAGCAAAGCTCTCTGTAGTAAATCAACATGTACAACAAGGATGGAGGTACTATAACTCTAGTTGGTTCTTCATCTCTACCGAAAAGAAATCCTGGGACGACAGCAGAAATGACTGTCTGAGGAGAGGAGCAGATCTGGTGATCAAAACAGCAGAGAGGAACAAGTCTTTATCCATGGATTGACTAAAGAGATATTCTGGTTTGGATTAACGGACAGAGTTGAAGAGGGAAAATGGGTGTGGGTGGACAGTACAAAACTAACCACAAAGTACTGGGACAAAAGACAGCCTAATGATGCTGTCAGCTACGAAGAAGATTGTGCTGCTCGATGGTCCTCAGATTCTAAATAGGAGGAGAATTGGCATGACGCACCTTGCAACCAGGAGCACTTTTGGATATGTGAGAAAAGTCTACCTTTAACTGATCTGTAATCACAATAACCCAATACAATATGACTTTTGAATTGTCTCATTAGCATCCAGTACAATGTAAGAATGTAGTGTGGAAATTCCAAGTAAATTAAAAGATAATGTCTACAATTCAATGAATCTGTGATTCTGGGATCTTCAGTGCTCTAATTAAGAGTCACAATGTATTCTTTGTATGTAATGTTATTGATTATAATTTTTTTACCCATTTTTCCACCCCTCCCATATCTAATTGCCTTTGACTATGCCGTTAGCAACTCATCCAAGTATGGAAGGTAATAGAGCACTCGCATTGTTTCTTCCAAAACATGTCAACAACCAGTCTGATTCTATCACATTGCTCATCCAAAACTGAAGCCAGTAGTCAGAACACCCTCAGGAAGATGACAGACAAACCAACTGTTCTTACGCAATTGAACTCAGAGGTGCACGATCAGTACACAAGGAGTTGCTGGAGAGCAACATTGCAAGGTATGTTAGTCTGAATTTTCCATCCCTTATCCTAGGCAGCACTGTGCCAATTTCCGCTGCAACATGCTAGGGCTCCGGACAAAGTTGGAGAAACCAGATTGAATTTGGACCACCGTAAAATACAGTGATTTAGCACACAACACAAAGACGGTGCTAACCATATGGTTGGTTAACTTGTTAATTATGAGGTCTTTCACCTGTGATGGCCCTGCTGATCTTTGTCAGCTACAAGGTAATTAGAGTAGTTTAGAGAGCAACAAGCTATCACAGCACAGTGCTCAATGACAATTTTCTTATTTAAATTGAAGAAGCCAGAAAACGTTTTATTTTGTTTAGTTAGATTTTTTTTCTCCCTGTATGCTACATTTGTGTGGGATATATATATATTTTTTGCCTTCTCTTGAATCCATTTTGTGGTAACACATGTTACATGATAACTCAAATCTGTTTTGTTGTTGTTTAAATACATTGACGAGGTAAATATTTGAGTGTCTTTCAGAACCCCTTTATTAAATTACTTTACATTGTTTGCCAAAAGACATATTTTAGGACCCTTTTTCTTTGAATTACAGCATTTTAATGGGTGGTTATTTCAAAATGTATTTTTATAATAACTGTTGTATTTTAAGTTTCGGCAACCTCTGGAATACACATAGTTCCTGTTCTGGAACATTCCCGCTCTTACCCAAAGATCCAGATCCTTTGATGGCACACAGTCTTCCTCCAGGTTTGCCACAGCAAGATGTTCTTATATTTAATGTATTTAGTTTTCCTTCTCTTGAAGATTTCATTATGTCAATATTTAAAATATAAAAAAGTGATGTACATTCACCAGCCACCATTAAAGTACACCTTGCTAGTACTGGGTTGAACCCCCTTTTGCTTTCAAACCTGCCTTAATTCTTCATGGTTTAGATTCAACAAGGTGCTGAAAACATTCCTCTGAGATTTTGGTCCATAATGACATTATTGCATCACACAGTTGCTGCAGATTTGTCAGCTGCACATCGATGATGCAAATCTCCCGTTCCACTACATCCCAAAGGTCCTTGATTGGATTGAGATCTGATTACTGTGGAGAACATTTGAGTACAGTGAAATTATTGTCATGTTCAAATAACCAGTTTGAGATGATGTGACGTTTGTGACATGGCGTGTCATCCTCTGGAAGTAGCCATTAGAAAATCAGTACACTGTGGTCATAAAGGGATTGGCATGGTAAGCAATAATATGCATGTAGGCTGTGGCATTCAAACAATGCTCAGTTGGTACCCAAAATGTGCCAAGAAAATATCCCCCATACCATTGCACCACCACCACCAGCCTGACCATTTATAAAGGATTTTAACCTACAGTATATTCCATTTGGGTTTTGGAACTTAAAGTGAAGAATACTTCTCAGCCTACATCTTTGATTCATGTTTAGATAAAATATTTTGTTAAATAAGTACTAGTTTTCATGCAAATGGTACAATAATGCCTTGTTTATTGTTTTTATAACCTTGTAAATCCTTTTAATTGTCCTGTTTAAGAACATTAAATTTAATCATTCTTACCTTGACTCTCATGTTGTATGTTTAGAAATAGACTTGTGAATTTGATTTGCATAGTCCTTTATGGTGTTCTACATCTATTACGTTTATTAGACAAATTATCAGTCTACTACAGGGGTCATATTCACAAAACATATTAAATCTAAAAGTAGCTCCCAACTTGCTGATTTAGGAAAACCTTTTAAAAAATTATTTTACAACTCCTACATTTTTGGTCTGATTATTTCACAAAGCGTTTTAGCGATAAAACCATCATAAATCTGTGAAAAATTTGGGGTAGTCAAGAGGACTCCAAAATTACTAAGACCAAACGACAAATTATTCTAAAATCTGCAATGAAAGGTATTGTATAAATACATTTAAGTTCAGTTTTGTATAGGCTAAAGACATTTAATGATAGAGAATAAATCATCGGGGTCTAGTGTGGTTGAAAACAATTGGCCTAATGTCCTACTACAGTACATTTGGCAGTTAGTCTAGGTATAAGCCAGTTTATGATTGATCCCCTCACAATTAACGGAAGCAGGATAGAAATAATGTATAGGTTTCCAGCCTGAGCTGCAGGGCGAAATCAAATCACGGGCAGATCGGGCTGGGTTTATCCAGTCTATGTGGCAGTCGTTTGTCATTCTGCAATCTGCCCTTGCCTGAGAGTGCAAAGAATTCCAGTGTTTTTCACCTTCATGGGTGATTCTGGACAGAAGTGGGAAAGCTGCATTTATTTAAAAGCATTTTATTTCCCCACACTTACTTTTTTGGTTTTAGAAGTCATCCCAACTTCTAAATCTCTTTAATAATGTCCTTCCTCTCAAGCACAAGTTAGCCCTAGAAGTAAAATATGTTATTGAGGACAGTTCGTTTTTTGTACTCACAGGTCTTACATACAGCCATGGTTGTTATAGTCCGAATTAAAAGGCTACTTATATGCATATTTTCTAATTGTTTATGAGATGACAGCTATGTAAGAGGCTGACAGTTAGCTGAACCTACACTTGACTATTAAGTCATATCATTCTCTATTTCTTTTTTTTAGCCAGTCACGTACAGAGAACCATCCCCTATCAACAAATCACTGACAGAGACCCATCCCCTATCAGCCAATTGTAATGTCTGTAATGAGTACTCAAAATGGTAAAATAGAACAATGTTATTTTATTGACCAGATTGACTGACCATAGGAACAAGCAAGAATAATCCAAGAATAAGGTAATGTCAAACCGGAAGAGCTGTATAGGCTAAGGTACAATTAGTGATATCCACAAGCAGAGTAATCCAACAGGCAGAGGTCAAAACGGAATAGC
>JACXGM010024827.1:0-15560 GCA_016801145.1 Umbra pygmaea | reverse complement strand
GCAAAAGTACAAAACAGGGAAATCCACAGGCAGAATACACCAAAACAATGCAGAGGTCAGACCATAATAACAACACTTGAATGAATGAATGCTCAGTAAAGATTTGTACTTACAATACCTCGCAAAGAGGCAAGGAGAGGTGTGTGACTTAAATACAAAATGGAGTGAGCAGGTGTGGTGGATCAGGATAATTGAGTCCGGGTATGGGAACTGTAGTTCTGAGGAGGCATGACTAGGGAAGCTGTAGTACTGTAAAAGGAACAGGAAATGTTACAGAGTCCGGGTATGGGAAATGTAGTTCTTTGGAGACCTGACTAGGGAAGCTGTAGTCCACAGGAAGTAGAACTGGTGACTGGGAATTGTAGTTCTAAGCAGCATAGACCAAGGAAGTGGCTGTTTCCATGGAAGGGGAACTGGGAAACGTTACAAAAGGGGCAAGTTCACAAGAGAAATTGTATTTGTAACAAATAGTAAGCACTAAACAGAAATTTGTTTTCGGTTTTCAAAAAAGCTTAAGCCACAGTCATATTTTTGCAACTTCAGATCTTCCGTATATATATGTTTTACCATTATGATAAATATTCATCCATTCATAGGCCTAACACTAAAACTGTTCAGATCAAGTGGCCATTTGAGAATGCAGCTCATCGGGAGAATAGTAATCTCAAAGGTGTTCTCCCACTGCGCGGAAATGTAAATATTGTTGCGCTTGTGATTATTAATAATACCTACTTTATCAACTTTTAATCTTAATTATGTTCTGCCTCATAAGACTTGTAATTAAACATGTGCGTTTGTAACCAGTGTTTTATGCATGTTATATTTTACTGGCCATCGTCCTGTAAACGTCCCAAAGTTGGTTATGAACCATCCCAGACATTTTCGGCATGCCGTGTATTTCGAGCCCTGGTCAGACGACTGAAATAAGAGGATGAAATGGGATCAGATCCAGATGGATTAAGCTGTGATAAAGCATTCTTGTTTATTTTTGTTAATATTCACTGTAGGAAGAAAATGCAATTGGCAAATGGGATTTTTAAATACCATATTTTATCATAAAAATTAATTTAACATTAATGGTCGTCTGAGAGGGCGAGAGAGTCCCGATAAGGGGGCGTCGCCCCCTCACGCCCCCTCACGCCCCCCCGTGGCGCTGGCCCGGAGCCACCACCATGCTTCACATTAGGAATTATATTGAACTTACAATATAATGTTACATGCATTTTGTTCTTTGTATCCCGAACAATTCTTCTGGCAGTTTTGGCTGAAATTTTTTGGTCTACCTGACCTTGTCTTGGTATGAAGATATTCCCGAATCTTCCACTTATTTACAAGTGATTGAACAGAACTGACTGGCATTTGCAAGCCTTTGGATATCTTTTTATATCCTTTTCCAACTGTATGCACACCCAGTACCTTATTACGCAGGTCTTTCAACAGTTCTGCTCCCCATACCTTACACCACATTCCAAATGATTATGCAAATTGGAATTATGTGTCATAAACATTAAATATTTTGTTTTTCATTCAAACACATGGTTGGTCTTGTGTGTCCGGGCTCTTTACATCACTGAGATCAATCTCAGACACCAGTGATAATTAGTTTGCCAGGTGAGCCAAATTAAAGGAAAACTACTTAAGAAGGATGTTCCACATTAGTAAGCAGGCCACAAGTTTCAAGCAATATGGGAAAGAAAAAGGATCTCTCTGCTGCGGAAAAACATCAAATAGCGCAATGCCTTGGACAAGGTATGAAAATATTAGATATTTCACGAAAACGTAAGCGAGATCATCGTACTGTTGAATAGATTTTGGCAGATTCAGAGCACAGAGATTCATGCAGATAGAGGCATAATGACAAAGGTTACTGCCAGACAAATTCATCAGTGTAAGAGAGCAGCTGCTAAAATGCCATTACAAAGCAGCCAACAGTTATTTGAAGTTGCTGGTGCTTCTGTAGTCCCACTAACCTCAAGGTGTAGGATTCTCCAGAGGCTTGCACTTGCATAAACCTACTATTTGGCCACCCTAACCAATGCTCACAAGCAGAAACGGTTGCAGTTGAACCAGAAATACAAGAAGACTAATTGTCAAACAGTCTTGTTTACTGATGAGTGCCGTGCAACCCTGGATGGTCCAGATGGATGGAGTAGTGGATGGTTGGTGGATGGCCACCATGTCCCAATAAGGATGTGACGTGAACAAGGTGGCGGAGTCATATTTTGGGCAGGAATCATGGGGAGAGAGCTGGTAGGCCCCTTTAGGGTCCCTGAAGGTATGCAAATGACCTCTGCAAAGTATACAGAGTTTCTGACTGACGACTTCCCAGGTACAAAAATATCTGTGCCTTGCGTAGCAAAAGCTGCTATGGGCATAAAAGGAGAGAAATTCATGGTGTGGCCCCCATCCTTCTCTGACCTCAACCCTATTGAGAACCTTTGGAGCATCCTCAAGCAAAATATCTGAGGGTAGGAGGCCATTCACATTAAAACAGCAGCTCTGTGAGGCTATTCTGACATCCTGCAAAGAAATTCAGGCAGAAACTCTCCATAAATTCATAAGTTCAATGGATGCAAGAATTGTGAAGGTGATATCAAAGAAGGGGTCCTATATTAACATGTAACTTGCCCTGTTAAGATGTGTTTGAAATAGCTTTTGATTTCAGTAAATGTGACCTCCTTGTAATTATTTGGCTTAGGCAGAAGGTTATATAAACCTAGACAGTTCAATATCTATAATGTTCAGGTTCAGGCAGGTACTCTCACAGGATTTCATATAAACTAATTTAGCATTTATTTCCTTCCAGGAACAATACACTGTGGTAATTAGGCTTGACATAGCTCTCCAAAAACAGGTTGACCAAAAATAACATAGGGATACAAAAAGGCAAAAAAGGTACTTCCAAGATACTTGACTCTAAACAAATGAGTGTCAGTTAAGATAAATGCAAACATACAGGAGAAGTAACCAAGTGAAATATATGAAGTACTCACAAAAGGATGGCAGGATACAGAGGGAAAAGGTAACTTAGAGCAGTGGTCCTCAAACCCTTCCATGGAGGGCCTAGTGTATGCTGGTTTTTGGTCTTTCCCTTCAATTAGAGCATAATTAGGACCTAGACTGCCAGGTGAGAGGAGATCCTAACCAATTAGTGAGCTACTCCATCAGGATTGCACAAGGTAAAAGCGAAAACCTGCATACACTAGGCCCTCCAAGGAAGGGTTTGAGGACCACTGCTCTAGACAATCTGGAAGAAGTTGACAAGACACTGAATAATACTAAAACCACAAGAGGGAGACAAAAACACTGGGAAAGATGCTGGGCCATGTAGAACATCCAGGACTTAGGACACAACATACCACTAGAGTAAGACTAAACAGGATAAACAAAACAATGATCAAGGAACGGGACGTTGACAGGGATGGAAACGTCACACTCCTAATGCTGCAAATTCAACAAATGACAATTTTCGGTTCTTTACAACCTATTAAATGTTTTGAAACCCTGTTGTGCATAATAATTTGGAACAGTTCATTTTGAGTTTTTTATATTTGAAAAAAATACAGTTTTCCTTGGGTGGTGTGTTCAATAAAATTTGACTTACCTGAATGTTCGGTGACTTTAAATAATGAAAATTATACTGACTGTCATTTGCATCGACAATTTAGGAAAATCATTGTAAAATATAATTTGCATAATAATTTGGAACGCTGTATATTTTCTAGCCTGCTCAATGCATCCACACGAGAGCCTACAAACTCATTGACTATTTCTACACAGACACTAATTGCAATTGAAAATGCCACAGGTGTGGGAATTTAAACTTTAATTGCCATTTTAACCTGTGTGTGTCACATTGTGTGTCTGTAACAAGGCCAAACATTCAAGGATATGTAAACTTTTGATCAGGGCCATTTAGATGATTTCTGTTATCAGTATGATTTACAAATGACCCAAACAACTATGTGATAATTAATGGCTTCATTTGATTATTATCCTTATGTTACGGTCATATGTTTTGCATGAAAAGTCATATTGTCAAAATAATTCCAAAATTTCTGCCAGGGTATGAAAACCTATGAGCACAACTACAAGAAATACTGTATACGCTCACTGGCCACTTAATTAGGTACACCTGTTCAACTGATCGTTAACAAAAATTATCGAATTAGCCAATTATGTGGCAGCAAGTCAATGCATTTACAAATTTAAACATGGTTAAGACAATGTGCTAAAGTTCAAAGCAAGCATTAGACTGGGTTGGAAAGGTGATTTAAGTGATATAACTTTGAAGGTGTCTGGTGGTAGGTGGGCTTGTTTTAGGATTTAAGAAAAATTTAAGTATTTAATCTACTGGGATTTTCCTGCACAACCATCTGTAGGGTTCACAGAGAATTGTCAGAAAAATAGAAAATATCCAGTGAGCGGCAGTTCTCAGTGCAACAATGCCTTTGTTGATGGCAGAGGTCAGAGGTGAATGGCGAGACTGGTTCAAGCTGACAGGCAACAGTTACAGAAATAGCATTGTAACAACCAAGATATTCCGAGGATCTCTGCATGCACATAGAACACATAGAACCTTGAAGCAGATGGACTACAGCAGAAGACCAAACCGGGTCCCACTCCTGTCAACTAAGAACATGAAACTGAGGCTACTATTTGCATGGGCCCATCAAAATTGCACAATGTAATATTGGAAAAACTTTGCATCTGATGTGTCTCAATTTCTGCTTTGACATTCAGATGGTAGGGGCAGTATTTGGTGTAAACAACATGAACGTATGGAGCCATGCTTCCTTGTATCAATGGTTCAGGCTGGTGGTGTTGGTGTAAGGGATATAATCTTGGCACACTTTGGGCCCCTTAGTACTGCACCAATTGAGCATTGAATTCCACGTCCTACCTTTGTGTTGTTGCTGACCATGTCCATCCCTTTATGACCACAGTGTACCCATCTTCTAATGGCTACTTCCAGCAGGATGACACACCATGTCACAAAGCTCACAACATCTCAAACTGGTTTCTTGAACATGACAATGAGTTCACTGTACTCAAATGGCCTCCACAGTCACCAGACCTCAATCCAGTTGAATATTTTGGGATGTGGTGGAACAGGAGATTTGCATCATGGGTGTGCAGCCGACAAATCTGCAGAAACTGCATGGTGCAAAAATGTCAATATGGACCAAAGTGTCTTGAGGATTGTTTCCAAAGAATGAAGGCAGTTTAAAAGGCTAAAGTACAAGCAACATGTACCTAATGAAGTGGCCAGTGAATTACCTTATAACAAAATTTGGCATTGTAAAGTAATTGAACCATTCATTGAACCATACATTTTGGGCTAGATGTGTAATATGTTGTTTAAATGTGAATAGCCTCTTACCAGGACAAGCTCTGCTACATACAAGCCTCTTGTATCCACAGACTTTCATTATGGTAGCTAAGCTAAATAGCTAAATAATGTAGCTGAAAATGAGCCAGGGGCTAATTTCACTGTGACCAGCACTCAGGGGACTTAAAACGCTACGGGGGGCAATCCCTATGAACTATAATCTTCAGTTGGCTGTTGCAATTAAAATAATTATGTGAACTGACCTCTGTTCACATAAACAAATAATAAACACATTGTTTTCCTCCAGTCTCTTTCCCGAAGGAAAACATTAGACTAGCCCATCAATAGAGGAATAATAAATCATTCAGTTTTAGTTGAATATTGTGTAGTGCTTCAGAACCGTACACATCCTGACTGGAGTGATGTGTCAAAATGTATTTTTCTGTTAGTGCACTGTTTAAGCAGGGAAACTCCAGTGACTGTATATAGTTAAATATAGCACTTTTTTTCCAAATAAAAATTAAAGTCAATCAAATGTATTTCATAAAGCCCTTTTTACAACAGCAGTCGTCACAAAGTGCTTTGACAGATACCCGGCCTAGAACCCCCAAGAGCAAACAACATCCTCACTTCCAACTCTGGAGCGCCCCCTCCTGGCGGGCCTAGGATCCAACGGTTGGCTTCTCATACCCCTCATCTCCAAAACAACCCCCTCCCCTCCTTCCATCAACTCCTTTGGTACGAGGCACATCTGAAGAGCGTCAGGCACTTATGTGCCTAGTGAAGGACTAAGGAACTCATAGGGGGTTGTGGGGTATTGAATATGTATTACATTGTGATGTGTGGTTGACCTATTCCAGCATTATGCTGTTATTTCTATGTACGTCTAGCAAGTGTAAATGTATTGTTTCATAGCCTGCTTATGCAGTTAAGCCTAGTTGTTTCCAGTACTGATCTACGTTTTTCCTGTATGATACTCCAGGCCCTTATATTTGTCATCACAGTCGTCCTTCTTTTTGTTGTTGCCGTGTAAACCACTATTCTACTATTGTGTACATCGTAAAGTAAACTATACAAAGTAAGCTTGGACGTGAAACCTGTGTTTGACTCTCTTCTTTACTCACTCCATAAACATTACACAACAAGTGATGCACAGTGGCTATGAAAAACCCCCTAGTAGGTGGAACCTACAGTAGGAAGAAACCTAGAGAGAAATCCTTCTATCTCTTCTGGAATGTTGGAGAATAGCATAACGAACAAGCCTCTTATACTCAGGAAGAGGTGTGGCCTTGCAAGACACAATAGGAACTACTAATTATTGGGGAATGTGTTCTATTCAGTTTAAAAACAATGTGGAACCAATTAACCAGGCTTTCAATGAGCATGTGGGAGTTTTTGTTTTATGTAATTTACGGTAGTCTTACCGCTGGGAGCCAGCGCTCCATTTCCAATTTTTAAATAGAATCGTTTCCTGACCGTTAAAACGGTCATACAAGATTTGAAGTATGGCGTCAACACTAATACATGCATAATCTATTAATATATTAATATTAATATGGCAATCATACCTTAGTCAGCCAATAAATTCCAATATTGTAATTAAGTGGTTTTCATGACACGAGACACAAATCTAGACATTTATTAAATGACACAGTACATAATTTTCAGGGACCCTTTTTTGCTTAATTAACGGGGATACTTTTAACCCCGTTGGCCAACATTCTAACAGTGCATCTTTCATTCAGCACCAACCTGCCCACCAAGTCTCTATCCACCAGGCTGTGCTGTTCATTGATCTCATTCAGAGCAGATTTGAATTTGGCAGCTGACACTTCCCCGGTGGCAGTGGGACCAAGGCAGGCCTGGACAAGCTCCTCAGCAGAGTCACCCTGAAGGGAAAGGTCAGAGGTCAGCTTTGAAGCAGGGAAGGAAAGGAAGCACTGGAATTCCTCTCTCAGACACACCCAAATACACTTGGCCCACCCACTGTTACCGTGGAGATGAAGAATCTTTGCTTTGATTGGGCGATGGCCTGGCACACGTCTTTGACCTTCTGTAGCAAAGCTGACTGTGTCATACTGACATGAGAGGAGGCCTTCTCTCCGGTAGGTAGAAACCCCCAGGCTCCTCCTGATAGGACCAGGACCAGAAAGGACACGCCCAGCCTCAGTGACATCATCAATCTGTAGGAGTGGCGTCAGATAACTCAGTGAGTAGGGAGTCACACTTATCGGAAGGTTGCCAGTTTGATTTCTGATGGCCAAAAGGCATTATGACCTTTAGCAAGGCATTTTACCCTAAATTGCTTCAGTGGGAGGTCTCTGTATTCACTGTAAGTCACTACGGATAAGAGAGTCTTTTTAAATGACCCAAATAAAAAATAACAACTGGTAACGTGTTTGCTGGGGGAGAATTGAGAGAGCGTGAGGGAGAGAGATAAGAGTTACAGAGAAAGTGTGGGGGTGAGAGATAAGGGTTACAGAGAAAGTGTGGGGGTGAGAGATAAGAGTTACAGAGAAAGTGTGGGGGTGAGAGATTAAAATATACTGGAACTGGATTGTTGAAAACATGTCTATTACAAAATGTGTGCTGCATTGAAATGTTTTCTTTTATCTCCTTTAAGATTATTGAAATGTGTCACTTTTCCAAAATCACAGAAACACAGGAAAAACTGAAGGGAAAACAACTAATGTAGTTGTTTTAAAGTTTTTACATAAATAGTAGAGCCTGACCGATATGGGATTTTCATATCTGATACAATTACATTTTTTAAATATTTTTTTACCCCATTTTTTCCCTTTCCTATTGGTAATGTCCAATTGTCCTGCTTAGTCAGCCGCTTCAAACTTGTGGACATTTAAAATGTCATCATACCTTGGGCAGGTACAGGAAGGAGAAGCTGTCTGATCCTTATCACACTGCTGTCCAACATGGCAGCCTTTAATCAGCTCATGCGCGGGAGGATTACACTCACCGACTACTATATACTTCCATGATTAAACTCAGAGTTCCCTGACCTGCACAAAGGGATTCGCTGGAGAGCATCATAGAGAGGTACTGGATGTTGAGGGATTCTTAGTGGAGACACATAGTAGAGAACAGATAAAATTGTCTTGAATGCTTTTGCATTGTGATAAATGTGTGACATTTTGCATGTGGTGAGTGTGCTTTGGTGTTATGTGTGTAGAGATTAGAGAAAGAGACATCATTTCAGAAATGTGTGTAATTAATTGTCAAAAACTGTAATATGGAGTTATAGCTGTTACTCTTCTGGGAAAGGCAAGTGCAGGCCACTCGAGTTCCTCCACACCAAACTCATCAAACTAAGCTTTTATGGATGCCACTTTGTGCACAGGGGCACAGTCATGCTGGAACAGAAAAGGGCCTTCCCCAAACTGTTGGTACAAAGTTGGAAGCACAGTTGTCTAAAATGTATTTGTGTCTTTTAGCATTAAGATGACATTTCACTGGAACTAAGGGGCCTAGCCCATGCACTGAAAAACAGCCCCAGGCCATTATCTATCCTACAACATTAGTAGGGGTGTCCACAAACTTTTGGCTATGAAGTGTAGTAGCTAATAGAACCATATTCATTCATTTGAGAGCTGATTGGGAGAGTGAAGCTCATTAACTCTACCACTAGATGGCGATATATTATAGCTATGTTATTTACCAATGCAGACACTGCTGCTATAAGTTTGAGCATTTGTTGAATTTTGTGCTTGTTATTAAATTTATTTATATATGTTTAGTTAGGAGTGGTGCCAAAATACAGGGTACTCATGTGGGTGTAATGATACAGTTATATGCATATAAATATATTCAGATGAGAAAAAGCCACCACAGCATTCAAAGAGCAGCTCAGACAATAATTCATTAAACAATCATGGCTGCAAAGAACTGAAATGAATGACGGCTAAAGGAAGAGTTGATTTTATGTGTGACCAGTGGAATTTACCTGTTGGAGTGCAGCTTTCGGGTAGGCACTGATATAGTGAAGTGAATTAAGGTAACATGAGGATTTGCCTTGCATGGTTTTATAGATGAGCTGTTAGCAGTGGTGTTGGCATCAAGTATGAAGCGAAGGCCAATCTACGAGTGTCTATAGGTCACAGTGTTGAGTATTATACAGGGCATTGGTGAGAAAGTGGATGGTGTTGTAATACACAACATATAGTTTTTTTAGGTGAGGGTTGGAAGCAATCCTGTATATAACATCACCCACATAACCGACATAACATGGGATTTTTTATGAGAATGTCTTGTAGCATTAGTGAAAGAGGCTTTATTGCGAAACATTGTGAAAAATGTTGCTAGTTTTACTATGATTGAGGAGCAGTTGGAGATCATGGAAGGAGTGTTGTTTGTTGAGTGTTGTTTGTTTCTTGCTATTTCAGAAGTATTAACTGCAATTTCAATATATTTTTTAATCTCAATAGGATTTATTTCTTGTCTTTGAGCAACACGACTGAAACAATGACACCACATTGCACTTTATAACGGAACATTGTTTTTCTTTACTCATGTCGAACATCATGCTTCTACAAATCAATCACTCAAAAATTCCCGAGGACCACCACCAAGTTAGCTTTGAGGAAAATACTTACTAAAACACATTATTCAGAGCATGCAATGTTCAGTTTCTTTGTTTGTATATGTAATAATTAACTTACTTTGTTTGCATGTCTCTTCTTCAACCCTTAGTCTTAATCCCTCACGACCACTCAGATTCCGTTATTGGATTATTTTGTTTCTGTCCCTACTTCGCTGACATACTTGCTCCTCCCCTTATGCAGATGAGTCCGAAGAGGAGTAGAATTGTGAAACACCGGGAACCCGCAGGCAGGTAAAAGAGGTAAGCATTTGGTTGAATCAGCTATATAATTGCTATAGCAAGAAGGACACAACACTGTGAGTACTACTTTTAAATTGGTGAGTGTAACCTGCGTTAGTAAATTAGCTGTGCATACAGGTAACAGCTATAAGTAGGCCTACTGTCTCTGACAGTCTATTATCTAGTGTCTGCGTGTGAGTTGAGAGCCGCGTGCATACCTTGTAGTGTAATGGTGTTGTGTTTACTAATTAACAACTTTCATCTACAGTACTTTTGTTACTAGGTTAAGTGGCTATATTTGAACAACACGTAAATACTAAAATGTAGACACAAATTTATATACATCAGAATATACATCAGGAAGCATTGTCATCCGTGGTTGACTTGATATGTAATAAATAATCTAATTTTATTTACAGTAAGCAACATTTTCCTAGCAACAAAGTCAGTGCAAGTGTTTGTTTATTGTTTGATTTTGTGTGTAGTAAATAAGTATGAGGCTGTTCGGGGCAAAAGACCAAACCTGGGAGTAGATACCCAGACTTCGGTGAAGTTGGGCTGTACAGGTGTATAGCATGGATGTATTAATGTGTATAGGGATGGCTGTGTTACTCGTTTATATGCTAGCGATTCAGTATAGTGTTGGAGCACAGTCTTTCATACAAGGAAGGAGAAGTCGTTGAACACCTGGTAATACAAATGCTAAATTTGTTATATACATTTGCTAATGAGAATGGTGTTTTGGACGGTATTTTGGACTTCCGATGGGACATTGTATTGTAGTTTGATAGTATTTATTGAATTAATTCAGTCAAATTGTAAAGTAAAATATTTGAAATGGTAATAATATGAAAACAACTTCCACAAACTTTACAGATTTACAGGATTTCTTGAAAACAAAAAAATTTTGATTACAAAAACACAATTTTTCAAATTAAATCTTTGTTATTTTGGGCTTGATGATGTCAGACTGGTGATGTCATCTTTTACAGTGGGCGATTTAGATCAGTCAACCAGTTGAATTGTTGAGCTGCCAGCCTGCCACCCATAGACAGCCCCAGTTAGAGGGAAAGAAACAGTTCATTACAGACACCTATCAGGGTGTATAACTGTATATGTAAAGGGATTCCTTGCAAGATAGTGGTCAGTGTAGTGGCAATGTGTAAAGTAGAGCAGTGAAATGAGGAAGTAGTAGAGTCATTGAAAACTGGTTATATCAATGCACCATTTATTTAGACTAGGTGAACACAGCCTGATCTGCCAGGTGTTAAATACTGAGAACAATGGGCTGATATGTGGACACTGAAGTGTTTGAGGTGATATGCACTCACTGGCCACACTTTAGGTACACCATTTTAACACCTGTTTAAGTGTCAGCAAATCAATGCATTTTGGCATGTAGACATGGAAAAGGAAATCTGCTGAATTTCAAACCAAGCAACAGAATGGTGAAGAAAGGTGATTTAACTTACTTTGAACATGGCATGGTTGTTGGTGCAAGACGGGCTGGTTTGATTTTTTCATAAAGTGCTGATCTATTGGAATTTTCCCACACAACCATCTCTAAATTTACAGAGAATATTCACAGAAAGAGGAAATATCCAGAGCAGCAGTTCTCTAGTGAGGTCAAAGGTGAAGGGCCAGACTGGTTCGAGCTGATAGAAAGGGAACAGTAACTCAAATAATTACTAGTTACAACCAAGGTATGCAGAGGAGCATCTCTGAACATACAACACATAGAACCTTGAAGCAGATGGGCTACAGCAGAAGACCACACCGGGTGCTGCTCCTGACAGCTACGAACAGGAAACTGAAGCTGCAATTTGCACGGGCCCACCAAACATGGACAATAGAAGATTGGAAAAACGTTACTGGTCTGATGACTCTTGATTTCTGCTTCGACATTCAGAGGGTATGGTCATAATTTGATGTAAACAACGTGAAAGCATGGATCCATCCTGCCTTGTATCAACTGACTAGGCTGATGGTGGTGATGTAATGGTGTGCAGGATATTTTCTTGGCGCCCTTAGGACCAAGTGAGCATCATTTCAATGCCACAGCCTACCTGGGTATATGTTGCTGACCTTGTCCATCCCTCTATGACCACAGTGTACCCATCTTCAAAAGCTATTTTCAACAGGATAACCCACCATGTCACACAGCTGACATAATCCCAAACTGGTTTCATGAAACAGGAAAACAAATTCACTGTATGCAAATGGCCTCCACAGTTAATTTGCAACATGGACGTGCAGCTGGCAAATCTGCAACAACTGTGTGATGCAATATGTCAATATGGACCAAAATCACTGAGGCCTTGTTGAATCCATTACCTTGTTCAATCTATGGGAAGTTCTGAAGGCAAATTGGTTAGAGGTAAATGTGCATCCTATACCAAGAGCCAAGTGGCAAGAGATAGTCTCTACATTAGGTTTGTTTCTGTTCTCCAGTTCAGTGGAACAGTATGTGTGGGGAATATGTAAAGCAGGGCATCCAAATCGATGTATTAGGTTTTATAATCAGTTTAGTGGAAGAAAATGTTTGGGAGAATGGAAAGCAATGGAAAAGGGACATTCCAAATGGATGTATGATGTTTTAGGACCATTTCTGTTGTTGACAATTATTAAATACATTTTTGTCTGTGTAATTAAACTAAACATGATTGTGTGTGATGGGGTGATTTGTTATACAGTACATATCTGTGTGTGAGAATAGCTGTTCCAGGCTTGTGTGGTTCCCGTAATGAGTCTGTCACTAATGTCATAAGTGTGTGTTTGTGTGTGTGAAAGACACCACTACCACAACTGACCAATCATGACTCGCTTCTGTTGTTTGTGTGGATTGCTTAATCTATGATTACTGTAAATTAACAAACTGTAGGAAACTGTAGAAGAAACTGTCTCACCAGTTGATGGTCTCAGCATGACTGTGTTTTCAACATGCCCTATCCTATTTGCATTTAATATGTAGCTGGCGGTTTCACTGTTTTGCAACATTTTCCATCCTTCATTTGTTACCTGACGGGAACATACTTGTTTTTAAAGACCACATTGTTTTGACCGAGCATCCACTGGCTGTGTGTTGTGTTTTGTCTGGATTCACTATGATGACGTCAGCAGAGAACATCTCAGTTTTCTGATTTTCTAATCTCAGTGGTTTGGGAGTCAGACTTTTAGTTGTAAGGACGACAGTTTCATTCCCAAGCAGGACACATGTTGTTGCACTCTTGAGCTAGGTACTTTACCCTAAGTTGCTCCAACTGATGACACTGTACTTCCTGTAAGACACTCTGGACACAATGTAAAACAAATGTACATTTACAATGTGAACTGAATTACACCTTTAGCAGTAGTACAAGAGTAGTTGTGCACTATTTCAGTTAAAGTCAAGTTGTCATAACAAAGACATCAATAACAATGTCAACCTTCCATGACTTAAATTACTGAATGATAATCACAGTAGTGTGATTACTTAATGTGTTATGTCAGTTTTATGACAGTGTAATTACACTCTTATGCACACCCATTCAAATAAAGTCTTACCATCAAGGCTGTGGATGGGAAGTTAAACTGTGTTGCTTTAATTGTTGACCTGTCGAAGGCCTTTGATACAGTTGATCATTCGCTGCTGCTTAAAAACTGATGTAATTAGGGTTAGCTGTAGACACTCGTGCATGGTTTCAGAATCATCATACAACAGATCACAGGCTATTATTGCTTGATGGGGTAAAATCAAATTTTAAAGTTTTATTAGGCTATATTAAGAGACAACAGATTTGCTGATGTTTATGTACAATTTCTTGATTTTATCCTTTAAACTACTATCAAAATCCACAGTTTTATAGCTGTCAGTCATTTGATCTCCCAGTTAAGTTAAACTCCATTTGATGTCTCTGTGCTCTCTGATTGGAGCCATGTAGTGGAAATAATGCTAAAATCAGCATCAAATGATCAAAACAGTTGTGGTGAGTAAGCACGAAATATCTAGATTATTGAAATAATAATATAAACAGGTGGCCCTTATTCAAGGATAAAGGGAGCAAATGTTGTAGATGCTGGTTATAATGCATTTCTCTCTGAAATTCTGAGTAAAATGGGTTGTTCCAGACATTGTTCAGAAGAACAGCTTACACTGATTAAAAGGATGACATGGAGAGGGGAAAACATACAAAGAAGTGCAGAAAATTATAGGCGGCTCAGCTAAAATGATCTTGAATGCTTTAAAATGGCAATCAAAACCAGAAAGGCATGAAAGAAATGGATAACTACCATTCAAATGGATCGAAGAATAGCTAAAATGGCAGACTCAGCACATGATCAGCTCCAGGGTGATCAAAGAAGATCTAAAGTTACTTGTGAGTACTGTACCAATTAGAAGACACCTATGTGGAGCAAAGTTTTTGGCAAGAAGCCCCAACAAAATTCCATTGTTGAAAAAACAACATGTGGTGAAGAGGTTACAATTTGCCAAAGAACACATTGACTGGCTAAAGAGAAATGGCGCAACATTTCGTGGACTGATGAAAGCAAAATTGTTCTTCTTGGGTCTAGGGGCCGGTGACTGTCAGATGACCCCCAAAACACTAAATTGAAGCCATGGTACACTGTGAAGACAGTGAAGCATGGTGGCGCAAGCATCATGACATGGGGATGTTTCTCATACTATTGGGCCTATTTATTGCACACCAGGGGTCATGGATCAGTTTGAATAAACCAAAATACTTCAATACGTCATGTTGCTTTATGCCGAAGAGGAAATTCCCTTGAAATGGATGTTTCAACAACACCCCAAACACACCAGTAAGCAAGCAGCATCTTGGTTCCAGATCAATAATATTAACGTTATGAAGTGGCCAGCGCAATCCCTGGACCTTACTCCAATAGAAACTAGAGACTTGTGGGGTGTCATCAAAAATGCTGTTTCTGAGGCAAGACCAAGAAATGCAGAGGAACTGTGGAATGTAGTCTAATCGTCCTGAGCTGGAATACCTGTTCACAGGTGCCAGAATTTGATCATCTCCATGCAACAAAGATGTGAAGCAGTTCTCAGAAACAGTGGTTATATGACTAAATATTAGTTCAGTGATTCACAGGAAGGCTACATCTTCAAGCATTTTTCAGTTTATATAGTAAATGTTTTGAGTTGTAAAACAAAATGCAGACACTGCTATTATTTTTGAACAGACTAACAATCCTATTAGGGCTGAACGATGTTGTGTTTAAGCATTGACATCGCGATGTGCGCATGTGCGATAGTCACATCGTCGGAACATGCGATGTGAAGAAGGGTAGCACTGGTAGCACCATACACAGTTTACACAAGTTTGTTGTATGGTTTGTTGCTGTGGTGACATGCACGCTCCGCATGCCTGCATAGTGATTGGTTTCCTGTGA
>JACXGM010024826.1:0-15561 GCA_016801145.1 Umbra pygmaea | reverse complement strand
TAGTGACGACGCTATAAAAGCTTGTTGCAGTGCTTGCGTCACGCCCTTATCCCTCCTACCAGTTCCTATGGCCACTTGACCAGTGCGAATGCAAAGAGCAAAACCGGTTTTGGGGGAGAGTAGTTAGTAGAACTGTTTAGAAGTGGACTGTTCCTATAACTACGTTCCTGTAACTACTTGGTCGGAAAGCGGCTATTGTAAACAAATTGGGCTATTTTTAAGACATTTTGGGCTGTTTTTGAGCAGTCATTGGGCTAGTATTTTCTGGTTGACCTGGCAACCCTGCGCACCATTCCATTCACTCCGGTGCCAAGCGTAATACGAGCCCGTCCTCCCCAATTAAGATCCACCGACCGCGGCTGACATGGACGTACATTCATCATTTAATGTGGCTTTAGTAATCCTGTCCAGACTGACATGTTTAAAAATGTTTAAAAACACTTTCAAGCACTTGGACCATGAATCCCGAACCAACCCTTACTCCCTACCCCCTCGATCGGCAGACCCTCCGTGGCCACGTGTTGATGAAGAATCTCAGAGGGTGACTTCCCCCAGGGAGGCTATGGGTTTAATAAACGAATCAACTTGGGTAAATACTCCTAACTCAAATTGTGCAATTCATGGACCAATGTTAATTTAGAGAACAAGTTTTTAAACCCAGTAACCTGACAGAGGAAGGGAGGCAGTTGAGGGAAAGTTTTAGAGAGAGACATCCTGGAGTGTTGGAACTCAGGGCTGGAGACGAAGGGGTGATGGAGGCAGCATTCTCTGCTTCAGAGGTGAGGAGGGCAGTTCATAGAGCTGGTAAGCTAACTTCTCCGGGGAAGGATGAAATCAGCTATGCAATGTTGGGCATTTGGGTGATACATCATTACTTGTTATAGTTGAGCTGTACAATAGAATAGGGCAGGAGGGCAGGGTCCCCAGAAGTTGGAAATCGGCAGTGGTGGTGCCTGTTTGTAAGCCTGGCAAGGATCCGGCAAAGACAGATCTTTGCAGGTGTTCGGTTCCTTTAGCCCATGGTTTGACATTAGGTTTTCCTGGGTGGTTCATATAGACAAAGTGATTACAAAATGCAAGAGTGTTGAATGTCATGAGATGTCTGGCTGCAAGCGAT
The DNA here is from genome assembly GCA_016801145.1 of Umbra pygmaea. Lineage (NCBI taxonomy): Eukaryota > Metazoa > Chordata > Actinopteri > Esociformes > Umbridae > Umbra > Umbra pygmaea. The sequence continues at coordinate 14,444 of JACXGM010024826.1, read as the reverse complement.
TGGGGAGCGGATAGGCTAGCATTAAAACTGTTTATATCTCAATTATTTGTGCAGTACTGGCCTATGGCAGTGTGGTGTTTGGATCAGCGCCTTCCTCCCTACTCAGGAAGTTGGATGTGGTGCAGGCTCAGGCGCTGCGTATATGCTGTAAGGCAGTGGTCCTCAAACCCTTCCATGGAGGGCCTAGTATATGCAGGTTTTCGCTTTTACCTTTTACAAGCCTGATGGAGTAGCTCACTAATTGGTTAGTATCCCCCCTCACCTGGCAGTCTCTGTCCTAATTATGCTCTAATTGAAGGGAAACACTAAAAACCTGCATACTCTAGGCCCTCCATGGAAGGGTTTGAGGACCACTGCTGTAAGGTGTACAGGTCTTCTCCGGTTCCGACACTGCAGGTGGATTTAGGGGAGATGCTGCTAGAGCTGAAATGGAGGCAGTTGGATATAGGAGCATGGACGACGGCAGAACAACAGCTTTGGTGGGTTGTGAATTAACAGGCAATGGAATTGGGTCTAGATGGGAGACGGTATAGCCAGGTCGTGGTATATCCAGTGATATCACCATGGCTACTCATAGATGCTAAAGTGGATCATACACAATACAGAGCGAAAGTTAGGTTGGTAAGAACATCACATCATAAAGCTTTAAAACTATGAAAAAGTGATTAATATAAGATAATGTTTCTCTACACTGTGTAGTGTTTTGTTACACACAAAATCAACAACTAATATTCCTGATAGTTATCAAAGACAGACCTGTGATTGCAGCAATTTCTGTTGAAATGGGAAAAGAAGAAATGAAATGATTAAAATCCTTGTATCATGACAATCATTATGTAATGATGGTATACGTGCATGTAAGGGAATTTTTATTTAGAATCCTCAAGGAAATGCATCAATTCAAGTAAAGAAACCAATGAATGTTGGCTGTTGAATTTTTCAGTTCTTAACCAACACACACCGGTCCGCTTTATCCCAGACGAGGAGTAGGTATTTTATTTCTCCAATATAGAACGGAACGGTACGTTCTGCAATGGGCTGGGTATACATGGGAACACGATCCATACTTTGATGGGGATGGTCTGGCATGGTACGGTTACTGTAATTGGAAAGAGCCATTGGTTTATGAGTTGCTTTTCTCACTGTTCAGAGGCAGGCAGGTAGGGGAGTTAGTCTGCTTCCTGTGGGTACCAGCCCATGTTGGTATGAGGGGGAATAAGGAGGTGGATGCTGGTGCTAAAGGGACTTTGGGGCAGGAGGTGATTGATATTGTTGTACTACTTAGTAAATGAGAGGCAAAATGATGAGTTCAGGAGAAGACTGAGACATGTAGTTGTTTAATGCTGAGTAAATACTCAGTAAGCCCTCTGGGAATTAGGTTTTAACTGTCTTTGCATCTCGCATGTCCATTGGTCTCATTAACAGGGTGTAGGGGAAGTGTGTCGAAACACTTTGTCATGTGAAATTGAATGATACCTGTGTTGCACTTGTCAAAGACACTGACGTATTGGGTATAAAATGAGGCATCAAAAACATTTGAATGCGTGAGACCTTGGCTGAGAGATTTGTGAGTGTATTGAGAAATTGAGCCATCAGACACAAGATGGACCAACGACATCAGAGGTTTATGATCATTATTGGATATATATTTATATCTATGACATTCTGTATAAATTCTTCACGCACACACACATCGTCAACCGCTAATCCTGGCGAGGGGTCACGGGCCTTTATACAATAGATATTTATATTTTTTTATTGCCAGGGAGTTTTAAGTCTCGGGAGCGTTGGTGATGATGACAACCTGTGTTTACTCCTGGACAACAGAGTAAGTGACACCAGGAGAATAGCAGGAGAATAGCAGGAGTGCTAGTGCCAAAGCCATGGTTGAAGTTCAAAGGTACCTAGCGGATGTATACCTGGCAAGAGTGGAAGATCCATTTGTGTACTGGGCCAAAAATGCAGGGGTCTACCCTCATCTATATAAAGATGCAATGCAATGGTTTTTAGCCATCCCTTCAACCTCTGTGCCCTGCAAGCACATTTTTTCAAAGGATGGCCAGGTGGTAGACAAAAAAGCAATTGCCTGAGCCCTGGCAATGTGGAAAAAATATTGTTTCTAAATCAAATATTTTAAAGACAATACTTTCCCCCTCAGATGTTATTGCACAAGCACTACTTCATAACTTCATATCACAAATGCATTGAATATCAATGTACAGCACTTTGTCTAAAGATTGCACCATTATGTGTACCAACAACACAAAAGCAGTCACTACAACTCCACTCACTCAAACGTAGCTATTTAGAAAAGCACAATAGCAATTTCACACGTTGGGAACACTTGAGACATACATTTTGCCTGAAGAGTTTTATGTCCAGTCTCATCAGAGAAGTTAATGCACATTTGATGTTTTGGAAACACTCCAAATGAAGATTGTATGACATTATGTTAGGAAAGTGTTTATTGTTTCAAACGGTTATAATTCATTCAATAACAGTTTGTGATGAAGGAAGCGTTGATGTTTGCCATAATTGAAGTTGCCAGCAGATGTCACTGTCGAGTAAAGGTTTCGAGCGTTTCAAAAGCCTCGACTCAAATGTTACTGTGTTTCAAAAAGCCTCGTTTGCTCATCATCACTAATATATAATTATTAGGGGTAAGGGCATTGGGCACTATGTTATCATCCGTTCTCTGATTCCGCACAGTTGGTGGCGGTAATGCACCACCTCAGTTGTGCTAACCACCAGTTAAACGACAAAGAAGAAAATCTGTCAACTCAAGGGTGGAGGGTTTCGTTTGGTATTTAGAATCTTGAAGGGAGTAGTAATTACTGAGTACGCAACGTTATTTTGACAGCAGTCAGACTTTTTGCCTTTTCCTCGTAAGGTGCCAAAAGTAAGATGTTGTCGTACATAATAAGAGTAAGTATGATCAACATAAAATAGTCCCGTTTTTATACTACTTCACTAAACTTTTGCACTGTTATGTTGGGAGCTTGACAGTACAAGTTATGTTGTTGCGTAGGTTAGCAGCTACATATTATGACTAGCTAGCTAACTGGTCAGACGGCTAACGTTACTGTACCTAGAAACAACCATTTGGCGTACACCAACACGTTTGTAAAATGTTTCTCTGCGGTTGGTTAAAGCATGCGTGCATAGGGTTGTGCATAAAGGCATGGTTACCTATATTGTATAATTTAGAGCTAGTTTACCAAAGCTTTGGCTTTGCATGACTTGGGCGTGTTACAAACATTAGCTAGTTACGTAGATATAGCAAGACTTGTAATGCAATAGAATTTGCCATCCTAACACCTTCTTTGTCCACTTCACTTGGATTCGCAGTGGTTTACTTAGCATATAGGTACATAGTGGTGATAATAAGGTGAATTTTCAACTAATTAGACAGAATAATGATTTCGAGATTAAGCTAGCCACAATAAAGGTCACTCACAAATAGGTTATGGGTTTGGCTTTCAAAATAAAAGTCGGAATTGGAAGTTATACAAATAGACATGCTTTGTAGTTGAGTCATGCTATATTTATACAAGATAATGCTTAGCAAGGTTGGATTGTTAAATATGTATAGACGAACGTAATACGTTTTTAAAAAAGAAGGTAGATTCTGGTGAAGTCACTCATTGTATCGTTTTGCCCTCAAAATTTGGGTGTGTCAAGTATTTATTCACAATCTTTTTAATTTTCAATTTATATACGTGTTTATCTTCACATACGTAATGTATGTAACTATGACAGTACTGTAGCAATCTGTATAACTAGCTAATATTTTAAAGAAGATTCCATTTCTTATTCATGTTTTTTCTTTTTGCATGAAAGGATGTGACATGTTTAGAAGATGGTGCTTGGTTTTCCAAACTTTATAAACATTTCTAAATTACCAGCTATACAGGCCGCAACTGTAAAAGTTAAAATACTCTCAATTTCATTGGCCGAGCAATGAATGCAAAGATTGATCGTACTCTGTTAAAAGCTTCTAAAGTCTTCGTGCATACCTAAAAGCCACACCCACATGGTAAATATTTGTTTGACAGGCAAATTATTTTAATTAGGCAACTGACATTTCTACAGAAATAATTCACCTCAATCTACATCCATCAAGACATAAGCTATGGTTTATTTAAAACCCGAAAGTAATGATACTGCATCCATTTCCCCAATAGGTAGGACTCATAGTCCAAAGCATAAAGAATATTGGCGTAGTGAGGGTTCCACACCTGAGCATATTTATTCAGCAAGCAGTTAGCAAAGCAGAAAGAAAGCAACATTAAATGATGAAACTGTTGTGCAAGTGAGTAATATGCATTTGAGCTATTCTAGCTATAGTGAAAGTGCTTTATCTAAGTAATCAAGCTAGCTTCATACAATTGACTTTATTCTGTGAAAACTGTACTTTATAATGAAATAGTTTAGGGGTTTTCAAACTTCTTTGTCCAGGGACCCTCAACCAAGCCATTAGTCAGTTGAGGGACCTACGTCATATGCTGTCTGACATAGCTCACTTGGTGGGTTTGAAGAAACTGGATGCTCTGCTTTTCTGTATTGTTTAAGAACACCAATACAATATCTTTCTATTTAGTTTGCTTAATGCACGGAATCCAAATAGAAGCACTGTTACACTAGAAATATGATGACTACATAGTATATTCAAAAACAGGAGTTAGGCAAACATTGATTGCATAATTGTTTTGTGAATAAATTATAATAATGCCCCTATGGTGGCTGTTAAATGATGTTATGTGCCACCTGATATGTGGGTGTTGGAAACATGCTTTAGATTCGCAAATAATATAATGTCCAATCGTAGGGCGATGTTCCCATTTAGCTAATGAATAATTAGAATTACTGACACGACCACCCACGGTCACCCTGATGCAATCACTGGCTCCTCTTCAGTTTATTTTAATTTTTACCTGTGTCAGTTTTACAGCTAAGCCCTTTATTAATTACAACTATAAAAACACACAAAAAAATTAGAAAATGCAAAATACAAACATTAAAAAAATGAATTTAAAAAAATTAACAATAATAAGAGCATTTAACAAAAGATTTAAGATGCCTGCAAAACATCAATAAAAGGTAAATAGTTGTCTTTCATAAGGAAAAGATCAACTAGCCTATTTGAAGAACAATGAATATACATTACACATTCAAACGTGATTGTTATAGAACTAAAAATGTTAACTGTACCAGTATTAGTATATGCACATCAGATGATTTGTAACATTAACTGTAAAGTAATAAAATAAAGTATATTACTATGCAATTTCGTAATTCTCATGTTTTCAACTAGCCTATATACTACAACAGCATAATAGAATTCCTGAAATTAAGTTAAGGCTTTTGGTTTTCATGTGCCAACCCTTGATTTTCAGTGGCCGCATCTGGCCAGCTTTATGAACATTTTCTGGGGGCGCCACTGCTCAAGTAAACTACTCTCTGTTACATTCCTGGAAAGACTCTTGAGACAAGAAGTGGCATGGCAGATTATAATACTGGCAATGTCCATTTGACAGATCTCAGCATTGAGGGATGGTTCTGGTCAGTAACAGTGCTGTGGCATTTACATTTCCAGTTGGTATCAGGGGCCCAAATGTGTTCCAGGAAAGCTTTCCCCACACTTTACACCCGCGCCACCAGCCTGTATTGTTGACAGGCAAGCTGGGTCTCTAGACTCATGCTGTATAGAACAAATCCTGACTCTTATCATGAGCAGAATGCAACAGAAGCAGGGATTTATGTTGGCATCCTTCATTAGCCTGTGTGTGACAAGGCCTGATGAGTTGTTTATTATGAGATTTTGTTCTACACCCCATTTGCCAGTTTGTTACTCGCTTGTAAGCTTGCACAATTTTTATTCTCCTTTTACCTCCTAAACAAGATGTTTTGCCTATAGGAATATGGATATGTTGATGTTCTACTGTAAACATTTTGTGTGTGGAAAATTATTTTTATACATTTTTAATAATAGGGTAGTATACTTAATCATCTGGTCACTGTTGCTGTTTCTGTTGACCATGAACTGAATTTGCAAAGGTTAGAATTTTGCCCACTGCTGTTAAAAAAAAATATATCCTGCTGTTTCTGTAGAATTAAGCATTATAAATGGCACAAAAAGATAGAAACTACAAATTGACTACTGCTGTAAGCCTACACCAACAATGCAATTTCAAAAGTTTAATTTTCATATTTATAGTACTTTCCAAACTTGTTCTACATTATCTACTACAAATATGGAATGTTTCCACTATTTGCATCACATTCGTGGATGAATTCTATTTTGAAAGCGAAACACAAAATGACTAACATCACCTTTATTGTTGCTAACTTCACATAGATGAGGTCACAGTTGTCAAAGTATTTCTACTGTGTGTTCCCAAGCCCCACCCTATGTAAAAAACACAATGCTTCCCCAACAGGAGTAGTTTATCCCAAAAAACTGTTGGGTCTAACTTTACACTGAACTTTGCACTGCGTATTAGGCCGAATATATAGGTATTGCAAGAATTATATTTTTTAAATGTTCGTAACATTTTGCTTCAGTCTATAACTTTCCAGCCCATGGCTGCAGTCATTACAATGTTAAGATTGGCAGCATCATTTTTGTCACATGGATTTGTAACCTCACCATTCATCTTTGCAGCTCATTCGGAGCAGTTTTGACAACATCATCAACCTCATCCTTAGCTTCTTTGCAAAAAAGAAACCGGCAATCACCCTAGAGGACCCCAACGTCAAATACGCATTAAAGCTGATTGATAAAGAGGTAAGAGTTGTCCCATTATTTCTGTTCTGCTTATTACTTTGCTGTGGTGAAATAAACGTATTGTGGAATTTAAAGAAGCCCAGATGTGATACAGTTGGTTACAATTTCGCAGCTTATGTATCATAATCTAGCAGCCAGCAGTGTTAGTGCTTTTTTAATTTTAAACAGGGCATATATTAACCAAGTTTCAGAAACATCTGGAACCACAGTATTTTTAATGGAAGATAACTAATACTCTAAATAATATATATCTTTTGTATCTACCAGTAAATGTATAAAACGAGATATTGATATATTGATATTAAATGCAACTGGTATCAATATAGACTGGGTTTAAGTGGTTATTCCAGAAAATAATGAACAATTGTGAACATAATGGTGTTTATATTCTTTGAATTCCCTGCAATTCTGTGAGCTCCACATGTTTATTTACAACAGAACCTTTTGTTAGCTTTCTTGAACATTAATTATCTGAACTGGTGTGCACTTTTAAAATGAGTAACTATGTATAGAAAGGGCTGTAATTTATGTAAGGTTTCAAGCTGACACTTTCACGCTGTACTTCATCCTCTTAGTCATTGTTTCATTTCAAGTGGACTGCACTGTTTCACAGATCATCAGTCATGACACAAGGAGATTTCGTTTTGCTCTGAGGGAGCCCAACCATGTCCTCGGCCTCCCCATTGGTAAGTGGGTCCAATTAAGGAATAGTTCTGTAACTTCTAAGCATTTCTATAGAATGTGACTCCTTAGATCAGTGGTTCTCAACCCCGGTCCTGGAGACCCACTGCCCTGCAGGCTATCAGGTATTTATGAGCTCTGTTTCATTTGATTAAGGTGTTAAAGCAGGGAGACATCTAAAACACGCAGGGCAGTGTGTCCCAGGACCAGAGTTAAGAACCACTGCCTTAGACTACATTAGTCCAATAAGTAAAAAAAAAAACGAGTGGTTGTTATCATTAGGGCTGGGCCACATTGCCAAAATATGATATCACAGGGGTTTACACATTTTTTAAAGTATCATGGTATTTATTACTTTTGATAAACTTTCTCAATTTGGATCGTTTTACACTGTTCAGACAAACGAAAGTGAACAGTGAGTAAAGTACAAGTATGTTATACATTTTAATGAAACGCTATCAAACATGAATAATAATAAATAACAAAACATTGTAAACCCAAGATGTGTGGCAGAACCTGATGGATCAATGCCACTCATTGTTGGCAGTTAGCCAAAAATAAACAAATGGAGAACATTTTAAATGCTACAAAGCCTGTAAATCCATTATGTTGTTTAAAAAAGTATGATTACTGAATGAAAATGATTAATTTAAAAGTTTTTTTCTTTCTTAGCAAGCAAGATGTTCATGCTATATCGCTAGAGTTCACTGCTCTGGTAGAGCTTTCAGCCACTTAGCCCGATTTCATTAATTTGTATGTGGGCTGTTTTTTACTGAAAGTAGCTGTTGGTTGGTTCACATTTGGTGTGTGAAAGGTGCGGTGCATCCAACAAGGTAGTTTTGATTGTCTATAGCCTACTTACAGCATTAGCAGCCTACCAATGTTGCAATATTCACATTCATAAAATATTATTTCAGCCCATATTGCCTGATGTTTATCAGTGATAAGAGCTCGCCAAAATTACATAAAAATTGACCAAATCTGTCAATATATTAACAGCATTGTTGAAATTTCTACAGTTCAGATCCTGTAATTACATTTTTGATAGCCGATTTCATTGTAGGCGAATGCTTCGACTAGCAAGCCCCTTTTCCTAGGCTTTGTACTTCTATGACTTCCACAGCTCAGTCAGGCTAGAATAGCAGCCTTAATAGAAACAAGGTAGTTAAACATTTTTTAATATAGACAACCTTATCATTAAATGATTTAATTAAATGTATAAAAAAAATTCACGAGTCGTATAGCGACATTCAGGAACACCATTTGATTTTATTTATTAATCTAATATTAAAAATGTATCTATAGATGTTGCCATCTTTAAAATGCTCTTTTCAGTAACCTGATATTACCAATACCAGCAGTTGTTGTATTTGCGGTGACCCATCTTCAGCAAACATCTGAAAACCTTCCTTTTCAATGAGTAATTAAATTAGTTGAATTCCGACTGTCTTAAAATGTTTTATGTTTATTTGTATGATTCTCTTCGAACAATGTTTTTCCCTGTTCTCTGTTTCACATTTTGAATTACTACTTACTACTAAGTTGTGGTTGTTTCACCTAGTTTCTCTTTAAATGTATGCACTCACTGTAAATCATCTGCTCAATACCTCAAATGTATAATGTTTGAGTTACAGTGCTGCTGGGGTTTATGGATTGCACAGCCACAAGCACAGTGGATTTTTAAATCAGCTTATCAGACGTGCGCATGTCGGTAACATATTGAAAATGTTTGTCTAACAAACTGCATGTACTTCAGAGTTCTTTTATGAGCCACTCATTAGTGCTCAGCAAGAAACTATTAACTCGTGCATAACCTGATGGGGTCTGTATCTCCGAGGTTGAGCATGTTTATAAATTGCTCCTTTGTGACAGACCACTTGCATAAATTGCTAATTATTTTGTCTTAACCTGTCTACCTGCACCTTTTCATTAAATTAATCTGGGACTTGGCTGAATTTCTTCAGCCACATTATTCCTCACGTCTGTATTTCTCCTCCACTGGCTGTCGTTTTTCACATGTGTTTGTTTACATTAGAACATGCAAGTTTGTGTGGCTGATTTCCACAGTGGCGTCTTTCATTCCAAAATTAGGTTATTATTATTCTCATTCAGTGTAGCTAGCAAAGTTACACTCTATTTGGTAAATAACTACAGGTACATCTAAAGAAAATGTAATATTGTGAAAATGTTTTTTTTCCTGTAATTTAGTTCCAAAATGGAAAACTTCATATTCTACATTCATTACACATTAAGTGACATACTTCATACCTTTTTTCATTTCAATCTTGATATACAGCTTACATGTACAGTTCATGGAAATCAAAAATCCAGAATCTCAAAATATTAGATGAAATAATTTATAATACAGAAATGAATGAAACAACATTAAGAGTGCATGAAATAACATACAAAAATGTAAATTTGCACTCCATTCTTGGTCGGGGCTCTTTTTGCAGAAATTACTGCAACAGTGTGGTGTGGCATAAAGGTAATCAGCCTGTGACACTGCTGAGGTGTTACGGAAGCCCAGGTTGCTTTGATAGCGGCCTTCAGATCTTCTGTATTGTTGGGTCTGGTGTCTGTCATTTTCCTCTTGAAAACAACCCATAGATTCTCTATGGGGTTTAGGTTAGGCGAGTTGGCTGGCCAATCAAGCACAGTAATACCATGGTCAGCGAACCAGTTACCAGTTGTTTTGGCATGGTAGAATGTATGACGGTGTCCCTTTTATATTACGGCCAAAAATATATATATATATATATATATATATATATATATACGGAACAAGGTAAAGTAAAAATCCAAACCGGTACATACATTGTCATGTATTGTTTTTGCACCATCACTCACGCAAGTGGCCATCATGCATTGCAACTGTCTTTCTTCCCAGGACAACACATATACCTGTCTGCCAAGATAGATGGAGCCCTGGTGGTCAGACCGTACACACCCGTTTCTAGTGATGATGACATAGGTGTCGTAGACCTGGTAGTCAAGGTACAACAGATCATCTGAAGAGGCTTTGTCAGAAAGGCCTTTTATTCAACCAATTTTATCTCCTCAACCACTTAGTTGTTATTGAAAGTGTTTTTTATTTAATTTATTTGCAGATTTACTACAAGAATGTTCATCCAAAGTTTCCTGAAGGTGGGAAGATGAGTCAGTACTTGGAGAGCCTACGGATTGGTGACACCATCGATTTCAGAGGACCCAACGGCCTGCTGGTCTACAAAGGAAAAGGTGCCATAACGTTTGCTGTGTGTTGCATGCACTCACTACCAGTATTGTGGTGCCATTAAAAGAAAGTGCATTGATTTGGCTAAGTGAGAGCTGATCTCACAGGTAAACTAAATTTAAGCCTGGAGGGATTTTGACTGTTTAGTATAGCACTTTCCTTAATCGATAATTGATAACATTAACGATCAACCATCGATTAATGTAAAACAAACTATTAATCTTAAAGGACTCTTAGTTCCGGCAATCTTATAGCCGATACCGCAGTAAAACGTCACAGGGCTAAGTGCTGTTCCTGATTATACTAACGAGACAGCTCCCGTATTTAATGTATAAAGCAATGTACTGTATACACTACATGATTTTAGCTACGATTTAGCTGTCCCAGACACATTTATGGTCTGCGACAAAACTCCCAGATCCGTGCCAAAACACTGCTCGCTTTGGTCACCGAAGTATGAGCAGTTCGAAGACGCATCTTTGCTAGTCTTTCAGTTGTACCAGACGTCCCGATTATTATTTGTTTTTTTTCTGGCATGTTTGATATTTTCGCTTGTCATAAGGGGTTTTGTGAAGGGGTTCATAGTACACACAAGAACAGTCCCCAAAACGCATGCACAATTTGTATAATTATGCAGTCTACTCAACGAGCGAGTGCATGAGGAAGACAGAGATTGATTAATATTGTTTATTATTTAGCCCAGAGAACCGTGCAATAAAAGTCAGCATTAAGTGCAAAAGCAACCGCGGTTCCATCATGTGAACAGTTCGTCCTCAAGCTAGCTAGTAACCACAATATGCAACAGCAAGACCAAACCAAACGTAGACTGTAATGGTTTTAGTTTTGGTCAGAATCGGATGCACTTTTGAGTTCCTCAGCCTTAACACTGCCAATGTCATCTTGAGGAGCTGATGTAGCACATACAAAGGATATTTGCTGCTGTGACAAAACATCTGTTTTTTGGGCTCGGAAAACAGTCACTGATGAGAGTAGCTGCAACAGATTCCTCCCGGATCTCATCACTTGCAAAACGGGTGGGTCATGGACATGTAGCTGACTGCCAGCTTCTGTCGTAACGTTAATACCAGCAGCACTATGTTAGGAGACTTAATACTGACGCTGCTCTCGGCAGAATCTGAATTGGTGCCCCCTGGTGGTGCCTTATTGAAAATATGCAATTCTACTCATTGCTAGAATATAATGGGAAACAACCTGTTGTTTATCAGATCTTGATTGTACTGATTAAATTTTTAATGATCAATTAATCAATTGTTGATTAATCAATAGCCTCCCTAATAGAAACTGGAATGCATCTGAACACTTCGTAAGCCAGAGTCAGATTTGTGACCAATGTAGAAACCACTTGGTATGTGTCAATCGTTTAACAGCAGACATCAGATATTGCATTACCATGGCTCTATGGACTAAAAATGCATTGCAATCATTAACGATCTCCGATAAGATAAAGGCATTGGGTGGGCAGGCATTTCATCATGGCCTTGGTCTAGAGAGGCTATATTAGTCAATGCAAGCTTGGACTGGAACAAGTGGACTGTGAGGCCAAGTGATGTGATAGGGGAACTTTGGCCATCTTGAAGCCAGAAGAGACTCTTTAAAGATGTAGGATTTCAAACATCCAGAATAAGTTTTAGGAAGCTCTCTGGATGTTTTGTTTTCATACAAATTCGTGTGTCAGTGTGCGTGCGCGCATACAATTATTAGGCAAGTTGTATTCTTCAGGGTTAATGCTATTATTGAACCACAGTGCTCTCGGGTCAATCCTAAATGGAAATAAACCTCCAACCTGAATAGTTAAAGTAAAAGTGAGGTTTTTGCTTTTTTGAAAAGTATCGATGTGTGCACAATTGTTGGGCAACTATTAGTGTGCAGAATAATTATGCAAGTAAATGAAAAATCAAAGTTTTCCATCTCACTTTTTTTAAAGTGAGAATAATAGACAAAATATTTACAAATAAAAGATTTCTGACATTTCAAAACAAAATCAATGATCAATATAGCCACCCTTGTTTTCAATAACAGTCATAAGCCTTCCATTCATGGAGTCTGTCAGTTTCTTGATCTGTTGACGATCAACTTTTTGTGCAGCAGCAACCACAACCTCCCACACACTGTTCACAGAGGTCTACTGTTTTCCCTCACCGTAAGTTCACCGTTTAAGAAGGGACCACAAGTTTAGGTCAGGTGAGGAAGGGGGCCATTTTATTATTCTTTCATATTTAAGGCTTTTTACCGGCTAGCCACGCAGTGGAGTACTTCGATGCATTTGATGGAGCATTGTCCTGCATAAAAATCATTGTCTTCTTGAAAGATGCAGACTTTCCTGTACCACTGCTTGGAAGAAAGTGTCTTCTAAAAACTGGCAGCAGGTTTGGGAGTTGAGTTTGAGTCCAACTAGCTCATGTTTAATAATTCCAGTCCACACCAGTACTCCACCTCCGCCTTGCTGGCATCTGAGTTGAAGTGGAGCTCTGTGCCCATTACTGGTCCAGCCACAGACCCATCCATCTGGTCAATCAAGAGTCACTCATCTCATCAGTCCATAAAACCTTTGAAAAATCTGTCTTCAGATATTTCTTGGCCCAGTCTTGATGTTTCAGCTTGACTTGTTCATTGGTGGTCAGGTTTTGCTTCCTCTAAGCACTGAACCCCTTGTACTTCTGGGCACTCCAGGTAGGTTACTGTTCCGGGCCCGTATTCACAAAAAAATGTAAGGCTAGAAGTAGCTCCTAACTCACTGATTTAGGAGAAACTTGTATAAATAATGGGCGTGTCACTCCTAATTTTAGGGCTCCTACATTTTTGGTCTAATAGTATATTTCACAAAGCGTTTTAGCACTTAAACCAGCTCATAAATCTGTGAAAAGTTGTGAGCTTTGTGACATGGCATGTAATCCTGCTGGAAGAAGCCATTAGAAGATGGGTACACTGTGGTCATAAAAGGATGGACATGGTCAGCAACAATACGCAGGTAGGCTGTGGCTTTTAAATTATGCTCAATTGCTCAGTGTGACAATGTTAGGGGGGCATACAAATAGGTCTATAAAACACTGCATATTTTTCACTTTCCTCATGAGTTTTTAAAAACTTAGCCATCCCCTCCCCCTGAAAACAAACATAATCTGTTTTGTTGCAAGGTGATGTCCTACATCATTGAAGAACAGTTATTTTGTAATTTTCACTTACCGCTGCCTGTTGGTAACATAAAAAAAAAACTAAAATATAGTCTGTGAGAGGTACGAAACTTTGAGACTCGATATCTCCAGCTCTTATGAACCCACACGGACAAACCGTCCTGTGGCAGATCTCCCTCTATCCAATGGTACCAATAATTAGTTTCCAGCATGTACAGTTTGTGAGATGTGGCACTTTGTCATGATTCAAGCCTGCCATGTTCAAAGTCACTTAAAGCACCTTTCTTTCCCATTCTGATGCTTGGTTTGAACTTCAGCAGATCGTCTTGACCGTGTTTACATTGCCTAAATGCGTTGACTTTTTTTAACTGGTATTATGTATTTGTGCTCACCAAGGCCGTAACCAGGATTTAACAAATACTGAGGTCAAAAATACCCCCCCCCCAAAAAAAGACATTTTAAAAGACAACATATTATTATTTTCAATAACAACGTTTGTGTTAATTCAACAATAGGTTATGTTTGGGCCATGCTTAATAAAAGGATAGGCTAATATTGATCACTTCACAACACCTTAATTATCCATATA
>JACXGM010024825.1:0-15571 GCA_016801145.1 Umbra pygmaea | reverse complement strand
AGGGAATGTGAGATGACGATCTGATTGGTTTATTGCACGTTACGCCCAAACCACACCTATGACTAATGAAGCTACTTTAGACCTACCCATTTTAGATATGCGTCGGGCGCAAGAATCATTTATCCCGCCGGTAAAATAGCAACAGCGCCCGGGACCCTCCCACAATGTAACTTGCGTTTCGCGTTTGATACTTGCGTTTTAGATCGTTAAAATAGGGCCCATTGTCTCTGACTCGTATGAGATCTAATGTCATATCGTAACTTGACTCCAGCCATCCGTCATTAGGGATCAGTTGCTGATGTTTTTAATGATGAGTGCTATCAGAACATTCATTCATAACATTACTCTAACTGAACCCTAGAAGCTTTTCAAGGTGAGAAGGGGGAAAAAACTTGTTTGATGGCTAATCCTAAGCAATGTCTAAGTGACTAGCACGCCTGTCAAACCCTCCCATTTCCTTTCTTTTAGCTAGCTAGCATAAATCAACTAGGGTCGGCCGGGTTGTACATCTATGCCATGCTTTCCAGCTGACCTTTTAGCTGGCTCTGAGCCTACCGGTAGAATAGGGTGATGTTTTAAGGTACAGGGGGAGGGCTATCAGGAGTTAGCGGGGGTTTGCGGGGCTTATTGAAAGCAGCTGGGAGTGAGCAAGTAAGACGGGGGAAGACTCTTTTATGTATGAAATTTGGTTCATTGGTTAACATTTTAATACTACTAATTACAGTTTTATGATCCACATTGCGTGATTCTTGTTTGAAATGTAACTATCTTGTTTAAAATAGGGTGAATGATTCCATATTTACATAATGTTCATGCCGTGGAGTCTATAGAAAGCTTGTTGTTGGTTTAAATAAACATTTGATAAATAACGTTCCAACGCTTCGTATGTTTCTACGTCACAATATCCGGGAATGTGATCCTGTATCTTTGAACCGACATTCTTTTCAGCCAGGGTTTGTTCACACTTGCTTCAGAGGACATAGAGCTCCAGGAATCCAGAACATACGGAGTTGTGGGAAAGCACCATTAATCGACAGCAGCAGTAAAGTCATGATGAGTCTGGACCGTATTTACTGACCCGTGGGGTCAGAACCTGGGTTCAGGGCCGTAACTCTTCCTAATGACTCTGCTCCTCCACCGTACACAGTAGTCTAGTAAAGCCTTTGAAGTGGATAGGTGGATGGGGCACCGTGGAGATCTAATGCAGGGTTTTGCTAAGATGTCCTTGTTGCATTCACTTTTACGATGTTATTGCCACAAAACCAGAAACGGACTCAGATTCTCTCTCGCTCTTCTACTCTATCTTCTCACAGAGTTTTCCCTCTGTTGTAAGAGCAAGGAGATAAGCTGGAGCAATCATAGAAACAGAAGATGTTTGTTTTAAAACTTCCTGCAAGACAACGTGTTTTTGTTATGTCTACAGTCCCTGTTGCCTGAGACTCTATCCTCCCTGAGGGGCAGTCTAAGGGCCTCTATGTTGTCAGTGCCAGGTTGATTTCCTCTAACTGGTTAACAGGGCTTTCTGTGAAGTGACGTCAGCCAGCCTCAGTTGATGTTTGGAAGGTAAACGAACCCAAGCATTAGTCGCGCTGTTATTGCTCCAGATGACTCCTTTATCCCACAGCATGTACAGTGCAGACTTAGCATGGGTTGACTTTTTGGATTATGGACTTTCAACAGAGTCCAAAGCGCAGAGCTAAATCTGTCAGACCTAAATACTGTGCCCTCCATAAGTATTGGGACAGTAATGTTAAAATTTGTATTTTGACTCCACACTTAAGGCATATGAAATTAGTCTTCAAACATGAACATGAGGGAAGTGTACAGACTGTCACCTTTATTAATTACTGGCTGTTTCAACCTGGTTTTTAACAATTCGAATAACAGCACTTTCAGATTTCCATCTGACCATTTTATGTAAGCATATGTATCAGGACTTCAATTCAATGTAAAGCAAATTTAAAAGGTATAAAAGCTATTTGCAAATTCCATGCATATACTAACAGCAGTTTGTTTGCAACCCATTGACAAAACCTAACTCTTGTTATCATCCTTTCTGATGCTTTGCTGCAGCCATTTTGAGCTGTTGCTTATTTTGGGGGTGTTTCTGACTGCGGTCTCCTCTTCAGCAAATGAAATGCATGATTAATCAATTGTTGGTCAGTGTTCTCAGACGGTGGACTTATGAACATTGACATTAGCCATGTGAGAGAGGCCTTCAGTTGCTTAGAAGTTACCCTGGGTTCCTTTGTGTCCTGACAGACTATTACAAGCCTTGCTCTTGGAGTGATGTTTAATAATAATAATAATAATTCATTCAACTTATATAGCGCTTTTCTTCCAAGGAACTCAAAGCGCTTTTACACAGTGAAGGGGAAAGCCCACCTCATTCACCACCAATGTGTAGCACCCACTTGGGTGATGCACGGCAGCCATTTTGCGCCAGAACGCTCACCACACATCAGCTTTCAGGTGGAGAGGTGAGTAGTTATATATGCCAATTAGGAAGGAGGGGGATTATTAGGTGCCCATGAATGAAGTGAGAAGCCTGGTTGGGAATTTGGCCATGACACCGGGGTTAACACCCCTACTCTTACGATAAGTGCCATGGGATTTTTTATGACCACAGAGAGTCAGGACACCCGTTTAACGTCCCATCCGAAAGACGGCACCCTACGCAGGGCAGAAGTCCCCATCACTGTCCCCATCACTGCTCTTTGTAGGTCGACCACTCCTGCGGAGGGTAACAATGGTCTTCAATGTCCTCCATTTGTACACAATCTGTCTGACTGGATTGGTGGAGTCCAACCTCTTTAGACATGGTTTTGTAACCTTTTTTACAAAAAAGTTTTTTTCTCATTTGTTTAATTCGATTCTCTTTATCTACTCTTGTGTGAAAATCTGATAATGTATTAGGTCATATTTATGCAAATATGCAAAAAAATCTAAGGGGTTCCCAAACGTTCAAGCACCACTATAAAGATGTGTGAGCCTGTTCCAGAGGCAGCCATGCATGCCCATACCATGACACTACCTCCCCCATGCTTCACATTGGAGGTGTATGCTTAGGGGCGCAGATGTCTCAGTGGGTAGGGAGTCAGACTTGTAGTCAGAAGGTTGCCAGTTCGATTCCCGACTGAGCCAAATGTTGTTGTGTCCTTGGGCAAGACACTTTACCCTAATTGCTCCCAGGTCGTTGCTGTAAATAAGAAATTGTTCTTAGTCAACTTACCTGGTTAAATAAAGGTTAAATTAAATTAAAATTTAAATCATCTGTAGTACCTATTTTTCTCCATACATCACTTTCATAAAGGTTCATTTTTGTCTCATCGTTCCATAAAACTCTGTTCCAAAACTGTACTGGATGATCTCTGTACTTTTTAGAAAACATCTGGCCTCTCTGATTAGGGTGCTGATCAACTACCTCATATTTATCTTTGAATTGTAATTCATATGCCTTGAGTGTACAGCAAAAATTTAAATTTAGATTTTGAAGTCACAAAACATATTAAGGGTACAGTATGTCTAATATTTACAAATATTTCAGATGAGCTTCTTATGTTTCCTGGTGAAAAGAAACCTAAGGAATAATCTGCAGTGAATACAAACCATGCCAACCCAATTTGACACAGGTCTGCATATCCGTGTTGGGAAACGCAAAGATGTGGCTGCGTACAAGCCTAGATTCTGCTCTCCTCTGTCTGTCTAGCTCTTTCACCTCAGTGCAGATGAAGGACATCTCGAAGTCACATTACATTTTAGGATTAGGCCTCAGAAAGCACTTCCTTGGCTTCATGTTGTCTGTTCTGTTCCCAGGCAGCGTTACTTTATTCTGATCAACTTGCTTTTGCCTTCTTTCCTAGGAAGTGTGTAGAGAGCTCTGGTGCCTTAGCAAAAGCAACCGCTGTGTCACCAATAGTATTCCTGCAGCTGAGGGGACCCTGTGTCAGACAGGCAGCATTGAGAAAGGGGTAAGTTTTCCCACCCTGGCTCTCCTGTGGTCAACTAATTTCTGCTAGACCCCGTTCTTCTCTGGGTCTTTCAGTCTGTTGTGATGGTGTGGCTAGCAGGCCATAGTTGGCCTCATAGACAACAACTAGAGACAGGACTAGATACGCCTATTGTAGCGAGACACTACCCCCAGCCCAATCTCTATCTAATTGTATTCCAAAATATTACCTCGCCACACTCACACACAATGCTTTGAGGTCACCACTTCACCATCTAGTTCCAGTGTGGCTGGCTGGGCCAGGTTAGACGGCCGACAGTGAGGCAGTTTTAACGTGGATTACGGCGGCCATTGTCACCGCGTGGTCCAAGCTGTCAAAGGAATGAATGGGAGGGTGTCAGGGACTGTCGCGTGTCATTACCGTCCGCTGACTGGAGCCTTTCAGAGCCGGGGGCCACCGACAGGGTCCCGGGCTACACAGGGGGCCCAGGTTGAAATCAGCTCGGGGGGGGCTTTTGGGAGGAGGCGGGTCGGGTGGGTTTGCTTCAAAGGAACATGGCTGTCAGCCATTTCTCAGCAGGCCTGTAATGGAGAGTCCATGCCAACTGGGGTAAGGGGTGGTTTCGGGGGGCTGTGTTGGTGATGAGAAAAGTAGAGATGGGTAGAGAGAGTGGGAGGGAGTGAAGGCAGAGAATCTTGTGGAATGAGAGAGAGAGAGAGAGAGAGAGAGAGAGTGATAGGAAGTGATATGAATTGGAACAAAATTCTACTATTTTATTCATTAGTACAAAGTAATTCACCCAAAGGTTGCACAGCTTTCTGTGTCAAACACATGCACACACACCGGTGCACACAGGTACGCGCACCTGCAGGTGATGAAAGGCTGATAGGTGTGTGGGTTAATTGACAGGTAGTGTAGGGTCTGTGTGTGTCAGCTGCTATCTGATAAGACAATCTCTCCAAGGCTATTTCAGTCTAGCTGGACATGGCCAAGGTCTTAAGGAGGACTGTCTGTCTGTCTGTCTCTCTCGCTCTCTTTCTCTCAGTCTAACCGTGTTAATCTTGTTTATACAGTGTTTTATTGTATCACCCAGCTCTGTTCTGAGCCCAGGAGAATGAAAGTGTCCTGGTTTCAATTCAAAAGGTTTATTTGGATGAGAAACCCTTGTTTATATTGCCAAAGCCGGTGGAAAATAAGAATTATATAATTCATTTTAAAATGAAAAACCAAAATATAATTCCACATTATACACAAAAGTGCTATAGATATTTCAAAATGTATTAATAGCTAAATACATTCGTCAAATAGTTATGAGAATGAAACCCCTAGGGAAGTAAATAAAGACATGAATATTTGTTATGTTTAAAATGGTGCCCTTCTGAAAATGTGTCTGTAATGTGGTCGTAAATTTGGCAGGACGTTAGGAAGTGTGGCTGTTTCCACCTCATTTCGTGGTCAGCGTGCGTGTAGCCAGTCTTCTCTGCCTCTTTTAAGAACAAGGCTGTGCTCACATACTCCGTGTTTCTCTTTTTCTCTTCCTATCTATGATGTTAATCTCTGTGATGGATTGAGAGAGGAGGGTGGCAGTGCCATGGGCTACTGACAGTTACAGACCTACCATCACTGTCTGTGAACAGTACAGACACAGTTACAGACCCACATCAATTTTTTCTGAGCAGTACTCACATAGTTACCGACCAACCTCCTCTTTGCTTTAGCAGCCCAGAGTCTTTGTGTACCATGTCTAATGACTAATCCCCCCCCAGTGGTGCTACCAGGGAGAGTGTGTGGTGTTCGGGACGTGGCCCCAGAGCGTGGATGGGGGATGGGGTCCCTGGTCATCATGGGGGGAGTGCAGCAGGACCTGTGGAGGCGGAGTCTCCTCCTCACTGAGACACTGTGACAGCCCAGCGTAAGTAGGCAAAGTAAGCCACAGCAAGCTGACCACTACAGGTGTGTGTGTGTGGAGGGGTCTGTTTATGTGTTTGCTTATTAGCATGAATGTTTAGGTCAAACAATGTTGCCAAAGCGGTTCACAGTAAAATCACAGTTCACATTTTTTTATCTAACAACAAGAATTAGTGCAATCAATCACATTTATCAATTACGAGTTACAACAACAAAAACATAAAATATGGATAGAACGTAAACTACAAATAAGAATTTACAAGATTCAACCGGCCATGCAGTGAGCCTTGAGTACAAAAATGTGCTGATTCACTCATTTTATTACCGGTACACATACTTGGCGGCAATATTTTCAGTATGTCTTTCTCCTAGGATAATTTTAAAAATGTTGTCATCTTCAAATTTAGTGAAGTCTGGTATTAAAACAAAATATATCTCAAAATGTTGCTCTTTTATACTTCTATATTTATTAAACTTCAGGAGAAAGTGTGCCTCTGTCTCCACCTCACCTGTTTTACAGTGACCACATACTCTATGTTCTTTTGGTAACCAGGACTTTTTAAGTCTCTCTTTTTCAATTTCAATGGTGTGGTCACTGAGTCTGTACTTGATATCCCTGACAGTAGAGAGATATTCAGCCATGTCATAATCTCTGTTTACGGCCAGATAGCGGTCTAGTTTGTTTTGGGTTCTTTTCTCCTTCCTTCCAATGTTCCAAATAAGAATTTCTGCTTTGAGAGGTAATTTGTTTTTCTCTAATGTTTGTTTGTAAAGCAGTGCTGGTCTGAGAAAGGTGTGTGTTACATGGGATTTGTCAGGCTCAGGACCAGCTGGCATAAGGGACTCTGCAGGGTTCAGCTTTTGGGTTTTAAGACCCTTGAATTGGAGGGAGTCTTAGGGGACTTGATCTAAGGTTCATCAGAAATGTTACTGCTCTTTTGTTGGGTACTTATTATCAGTGGAAACCACTCTAATTCTGCCCTACATGCATTTGTAGGGTTTACCTTTAAATGTGTAGGATATATCTACCAAATTGAGCATGTAGGGCCTCTATGGGATGCTTCTCCCATCTATTGTAGCAATGATGACTGAGTCGACCCCAAACTTCACATCCATAGAAAGCAATCGGCTTAATTACACTGTCAGATATTAGACACTAGGTTTTAATTTGGATACTTATATTAGAAAATGTCTGTTTAATTGCATAGAAAGCTCTACAAGCTTTTTCTCTCCAGATGTTGGGCTGAGGAGGAGGAATAGCAACTGTAAATATATAAGCATTAATTACCATTACCCAAATCCACCAGCTTTGAACTGAGTGTATTTGAGCTAGGCCGATCTCACACAGTGCTGTGTGCAGTGGTCTATCACCCCCGCAAAAACAATAAGGACTTTATAAATGACTTTTTATGTTTTTGGCTGAAATTATGCCTAAATATGACCGTATCCTTATTGTTGGGGATTTTTACGTCCATGTGTGCTATCCTGATAATTCAATGGCGAAGGACTTTCTAAATCTCATTGACTCTTTTAATCTTGTGCAGTCCATGTCTGGACCCACACAAAATGTGGGCACACACTTGATCTTGTCTTATCTTATGGTTTGCCTGTTCTTAACCTGGAAATCTGTGATGCTGTGTTTTCTGGCTATATGCCTGTGTTATTTGAGACTGTGTTTGACTGCTGCTCAATTCTCGGCCGTTTTCAATCAGAACTGTGTCTTGTCAGAGTCTATATGTGACAGTACAGAGGAACTTAACTCATGGCTTTAAAACATCTGCCAAACTGTTATTGATATTGTGGCTCCATTACAAACCAGGCAGCCTAAAATTTAATCTGAGCCCTGGCTAAATGACACGGCTCGTGCTGTCAGACGCCAGTGCCGTAGAGCTGAGCGCAAATGGAAAAAGGACAAACTGTAGGTGTCTTTTCAAATTTTAAAGGACTGCTGGCATCATTACCAGACAATTGTGAAAGAAGCTAAAAGAAAACATTTCTCTGAAATAATTCTCAAGTTTTGTTTAAGACTATTGATTCTGTTCTTAATGTCCCGCAAACTGTCTGTGTTGATGCTTCCCTTGCTCGTTGTGAAACTTTACTTTTTAATGGAAAAGCTCACCTCCACTAGGGCTCTTATCTTACCTTCTGCTTATGACCCCTCAGTCTCTGTCCACTGCTCTGCTGACTTTGACAAATTTGAGCCTGTGGCTTTGTCTAGTTTAAAGGTACTTTATTGTCACATACACATAGCGAAATTCATTCTCTGCATTTAACAAACCCCTCAAAGGAGCAGTGGGCAGCCATTTACTGTGCCCGGGGACCAACTCCAGATCTAAGCCAGTGCTATTATCAGGGGCACTGCCTGGAGAACCTAACCTACATGTTTTTGATGGTGGGGGAAACCGGAGCACTCGGAGGAAACCCATGCAGACACGGGGAGAACATTAAATTATATCTGTTTTTGTGGCATTTTGGCTTTTTCTGAAAGGTCATGATCTGAGTTTTGGGCGGGTCTACTGCCTGGGCCCAATTCTGGCAGTATTGTTCCAGCAGATCTAGCTGCTGCTCTAGTCCCTCTTTTGTGGGTAACAGCAGCACCAGGTCATCAGCATAAAACAGAGATTTGACGACTCCATGTTGGAGTTGGAGTCCCGGCGCTGTAGACTGGTCCAGTTGCATTACTAATTGGTTTATATAGATGTTGAAGAGTGTGGGACTCAACTTATTACTTCCTCTCCTCTGGGTAGAAAAATGTGTGTGTTTGGCACCAATTTTAATGCTGCATGGTTTGATCGTGTCATATTCCTTTCCTCCTATACCACTTTGGAGGATCCTATAACACAGTCCATCATGCCAAATTGAATCGAATGCCTTTTTAATGTCAACGAAACAGGCAAATGTGATTTTTGTTAGGGTGTGCAGGGTAAAAATGTGGTCAGTATTGCGGTGCTTTGGAAGGAAGCTGCTTTGGTTTTTACTCAAGATACTGTGTTAATTTAGGAAGTTTAATATTTTGTTCTTTAAAATGCTACAAAATAACTTCCCCACATTACTGCTAACACAGATACCTCTGTAGTTATTGGGGTCGGATTTATCTCCACTGTTATACAGTGGGGCAAAAGTATTTAGTCAGTCAAAAATTGTGCAAGTTCTCCCACTTAAAAAGATGAGAGAGGCCTATAATTTTCATCAAAGGTACACTTCAACTATGAGAGACAAAATGAGAAAAGAAATCCAGAAAATCACATTGTTGGATTTTTAATGAATTTATTGGTAAATTATGGTGGAAAATAAGTATTTGGTCACCTATAAACAAGCAATATTTCTGGCTCTCACAGACCTGTAACTTCTCCTCTAAGAGGCTCCTTTGTCCTCCACTTGTTACCTCTATTAATGGCACCTGTTTTAGCTTGTTATCAGTATAATAGACACCTGTCCACAACCTCAAACAGTCACACTCCAAACTCCACTATGGCCAAGACCAAAGAGCTGTCAAAGGACACCAGAAACAAAACTGTAAACCTGCACCAGGCTGGGAAGACTGAACCTGCAATAGGTAAGCAGCTTGGTGTAAATAAATCGACTGTGGGAGCAATTATAAGAAAATGGAAGACATACTAGACCACTGATAATCTCCCTTGATCTGGGGCTCCACGCAACATCTCACACCGTGGGGTCAAAATGATCCAAAGAACGGTAAAAATCCCAGAACCACATGGGGGGACCTAGGGCCCGTCCACACGAAGACGCGTTTCGCTGTATACGTATAAATTTTTTATCGTATTGGCGTTTCATCCACACGGATCCGGCGTTTTGGGAGAGTGAAACCACTATTTTTTTAAACCGGGTCCCAAAGTGGATAAATCTGAAAACAACACCCTTGCGGTTTCGTGTGTACAGCCAATCCGTATATTTTGTGAAACGATGATGTCATCACATCACGTGTCGGCTGCGTCACACGTAACAGCAACAACAATAATGGCGGACTACGTGATTGTGTTCGTGCTGCAGAAGCTACTAAGCCTACTAGCTTTAATACAGCAAAATCTATTGCTTCTATGCAACTGTGGTGCGCAACAAGCGATAATGGACAACACCATACGCCACATGCTCTTAGATCCAACGCGAAAGACAACCAGGAGAGCAACCAGGAGAAAATTTTGGATAAGACCAGGTAGAACTAGCAGTTGGTGGGACAACTTTGTCAATGGCGTTGTTGTGGCAGATGAATGGACGGGCAAGGTTATGCGCATGCTCAAAGTCTTCTTCTCCGTGTATAGTGTATCTCTGTGGCAGAATTACAGCGCCCCATACTGATCTGGCATATATACTACACTGTTTTCAGTCGGTTTCAGTGGTTTCGTGTGTAAGCAGATATTTCTTGAGACGACGCCGTGTTTACGGAATTTGTTTTAGAACGAGGAAAAAAAATATTGGATAGGGAACGCACCAGCTTCGTGTGGACGTGGCCCTAGTGAATGACCTGCAGAGAGCTGGGACCAAAGTAACAAAGGCTACCATCAGAAACACACTATGCTGCTAGGGACTCAAATCCTGCAGTGCCAGACGTGTCCCCCTGCTTAAGCCAGTACATGTCCAGGCCCGTCTGAGGTTTGCTAGAGAGCATTTGGATGATCCAGAAGAGGATTGGGAGAATGTCAAATGGTCTGATGAAACCAAAATAAAACTTTTTGGTATAAACTCAACTCGTCATGTTTGGAGGAGAAAGAATGCTGAGTTGCATCCAAAGATCACCATATCTACTATGAAGCATGGGGGTGGAAACATCATGCTTTGGGCCTGTTTTTCTGCAAAGGGACCAAGTATCAGTGTATCGTGAGATTTTGAGTGAAAACCTCATTCCATCAGCAAGGGCATTGAAGATGAAACGTGGCTGGGTCTTTCAGGATGACAATGATCCCAAACACACCGCCCGGGCAACGAAGGAGTGGCTTCGTAAAAAGCATTTCAAGGTCCTAGAGTGGCCTAGCCAGTCACCAGATCTCAACTCAATAGAAAATCTTTGGAGGGAGTTGAAAGTCTGTGTTGCCCAGCAACAGCCCCAAAACATCACTGCTCTAGAGATCTGCATGGAGGAATGGGTCAAGCAACAGTGTGTGAAAACCTTGTGAAGACTTACAGAAAACGTTTTACCTCTGTCATTGCCAACAAAGGGTATATAACAAAGTATTCAGATGAACTTTTGTTATTAACCAAATACTTATTTTCCACCATAATTTACCAATAAATTCATTAAAGCTGCATTGTGTAAGAATTGCTCCCATCTAGTGGGGAAATTGTATATGACAAGCAACTGAAGCCCCTTGCTTTATTATAACAGCAACGTGAACCTGAATATTTGTTTTTTCTTTCAAAACAATAGTGCTAGTTTTGATTCATTGCAATAATCATTGTTAATTCACTACACAGCCTGTGAATTGTAACCAAATGCAATTGTATTGTGTGTAAAGAAACAATAAGAGCATGTGATAGCAAAAATAATAATTTAACATATTTTATTAATAAAAGTAACAAATATGTTTTACACACAATTTGAATGAATATATTGTCAGTGTCTCATGTGAAAACACGATTACATTTGAAAAACATTCACTAGAGTCTGTTTTATTCCAACATAATACTAATTTTAGCAAAACATGAACATGTTTTGCTAAATGCAATTGCTATGCAATGAATAAACAATGATTATTGCAATGAACCACGAGCGCTATTATTTTGAAATGAAAAATCTGAGTTTGTGTTGCCAGGCGAATGTTCTTTCCTACTGTACAGCTTGAGCCAGCGCTGCTATTACATGTCCTCGAGAATAGGCATGATCTTACATCTTCAACAGACTTTGAAATGACTCCAAATGCCAGGAAAACAGGCAGATTTACAGTACTGCCACCTTCAGTTCTTCAGAGTGCTGTTTTTAATCATTTCATTTGTAATGCTGTCAGTATCACAAGCTTTTCTTGCTTTTAAGGGATTTTTAATTTTGAGATTAATTCCTCACTTGAGATTGTCATGAGTTGAGGTGTAGTGGAAGAGATGGAGACCAAGGCAGATGGATGATGGTTGTATTTTAATGGTGATTGTCCAGGATGGTACAGACGTAGATGAATTGGCATATGGTAGCGAGTACTATAGATACATAGGCAGTACACAGCATATGCAACTAACTCAATCGAATAACAAGAGTGCACTACGAATATACTAGATTTCTGTGCTCTATAGCGGCAGAGACGCTAAAGCTAAACACAAGAGGGTATGCCTATACTCAAGCTATACATACAGAGTACCTACACATACCGTACGTCTTTCCTGGACCACAGCAAATGATAATCCTCAAACGTGAAGTGACGATACATCCACAATGACCGACAAATTTGAAAGAGACTTTCACTTAAATTAAATAGACAATACACATAAATTATGGAAAACTACAATGCAGGGCATTGGAAACACATAAATGAGTCCAGTCTCAATTAACACCAGCCCACACTGGGCTGGGCATGACAGAGATTAAAAAATCAAGTGGGTTTTGGCTGTCTTTAATATTGATTTCCAATATGGTGAGATTTTCTCTGATCAGTTTGTGGTTAGAATTTGTCTCTCTCTGTGGGGGTCCGCGTGGCGTAGTGGGCTAAGTCGCTGAATTGCACGACTATGGGTTCTCTGACTTGGGTTAGATAAATCAGATTATCTATCCTGCCATGTCCTGCCATACTTCTGTCCAGATCGGCGCCTGCGGGTTCAATTGCGGAAGTATAGTTAGTGAATGTAATCATCCCGTGCAAGATCTGACTAAAGGCTTCTGTGTCGGATTCTCTCTCTCTCTCTCTCTCTCTCTCTCTCTCTCTCTCTCTCTCTCTCTCTCTCTCTCTCTCTCTCTCTCTCTCTCTCTCTCTCGGCATGACATAAAAACAAAATTACCTATTGCCAAAGCATTCAATTAAGTAATTCATTTCACATTTTAAAAACAAATAATCAATTTCAGTGACATTTTTATATTAGCAAAAATTCTACTAAATAAAACTATTAATACGAAAGATAAAAAACATCATATAACACTAAAATTACAATTTTTACATTGATAATGTGTACCACTGACAGGCTATTTGCTTGTCAGGCAGCACGGTTAATTAAGGACTTCATTTGTGGCAGGCAGTAACATAGTGAGCTGCCAATACACATGTCTTTGTGCCCCCCCCCCAACTGGACAGGTAGCCTAGCTACACCAGAGAGGGTTTTGAAACCCTTAAAGAATTACTTAAATTTAGTTAAATAACTTTCTAATGTTCTGTATTTTTTACATTTTGTCAGGAAGAGCAGCTCTGTCTCTGGTTCTGCTCTGTTGCAGTGATGACACAGCCTTTCCTCTACAGGGAGCCAGGTCTTCCTCTGTCTTCCCTTCTCAATAGCAAGGCTGTGCTCACTGAGTCTGTACTTTGTTACGGTTTTCCTGAGGTTTTGATCAGTAACCATGGTCAGGTAGTTTGCTGTGGTGGACTCTCAGCTTAGGGCAAGATAGTGCTGCATTCTGCTTTGCGCTTTTGTTTGTGTTTCCCAAAATGTATTGTGGATTTTTTTTACCTGATTGGTAATTTGGTTTTTTCTGATTGATTGGAGGATCTGGTCTGGGTGCTTCAGTGTGTTAGTAGAACAGGTTTGTGAACTCAGCTTCAAGACCAGTTGGATGAAGGGACTGTTACTATTGCTCAGCTCTTGATATCACAGGGTAATGATATGAGAGGAAGTCACTATTTTTTAGATGTTATTAAAGGTTAATTGTTCTTTTTTGGGTTTTTATTAATAGTGGTTACTGGCCTAGTTCTGTCCTGTAGGCATTGTTTGTAGTTTTCCTGGACATGTAGGACAATTTTACAAAGTTCAGCATGCAGTGTTTCAATGGGGTGTTTTTCCCATTGAATACAATCTTGTTTTGCCAGTGGACTCCACACCTTTTTAAATGCAAACAATTTAAATATGGCCAATTGACATGTTTTACTGGCAAATTTAAGCATTTTATTAAGGATCCCATCAGGTCTGTATGCTTTTTTTTCATTTTAGGGCCTGAATTTTCTTGTAGAGCTTCTGCTCCGTGATTGGGGAGTCTAAAGGATTTTGATATTCCTTTATAGAATTTGCAATTGTATTCACCTTCTCATGAGTTTGGTACTTTTCTGCGTTAGCATGAATGTCAACAGTGTTTTAGTGTTTCTCTCTTTGTTTTGTTGTCTCTCTATCGCTCTGTTTCTCTCTGTCTGTCTCTCTATGTCTGTCTCTCTCTGTCTCTCTGTCTCTGTTTGTCTGTCTGTCTGTCTCTCTGTCTGTCTGTCTGTCTCTCTCTCTGTGTTTTTCTCTCTGTTTGTCTCTGTCTATCTGTCACTCTCTGGGCCCTATCTTGCACCCAGCGCAACGCAGTGCAAAGTCTGAACACAAGTGTCTTTGCTAGTTTAGGACCGACGCAGTTGTCAATTTTCTGTCAGGCGCCTGTGTTGTTTAAATAGCAAATGCACCTGGCCCATATTTGCGCTAATGGGAGTGCTGGTCTAACAGGGAGGTGTGGTTTTTTGACCAACAAAAACCTGGTCTAAAGTCAATGGCGCGGCACGTCATAGTTATTTTAACAGCAAATTAGTCAAATGCACCTATGTCATAGGCACAGCGCGTGCACACTATCCTTGTTGCCCACACACAGGGAAGCACAGGAGCACACGAACATGCAAAAGATTACAAATAAAAATATCATGGTGCAAATCCGCCGTCATAATAGCAATGCATGAAAGGTACAAACGCGCTTGGCTCTTAAAGGAAATGGGAGATGAATCTCAGAATGGTTTATGGCATGTTACGCCCAAAACACACCCATGAATTAATGAAGACACTTTGTACAACCCTTTTAGACCATGCGCCTGACGCATGGACCCTTTTATCCGCTGTCAAACTAGCAAAAGTGGATTTGGACACGCCCAAAGCGCACTTGCGCCATGCGCTTCACGCCATGCGCTTCACGCCATGCGCTTAGATTGTTAAAATAGGGCCCTTTGACTCTCTCTCTCTGTCTGTCTCTCTCTGTCTGTCTCTCTCTGTCTGTCTCTCTCTGTATGTCTCTCTCTGTTTGTCTCTCTCTGTTTGTCTCTCTCTGTCTGTCTCTCTCTGTTTGCCTCTCTCTGTTTGTCTGTCTGCCTCTGTCTGTCTGTCTGTCTCTCTCTCTCTGTCTCTCTCTCTCTGTCTCTCTCTGTCTCTCTGTCTCTCTGTCTCTCTCTCTCTCTGTCTTTCTCTCTGTCTCTCTCTCTGTCTCTCTCTCTCTCTGTCTCTTACTTTAAGACTTATTGTTTCAATGTCCTCACACTCTCCTCTCAGACACTGGGGGGAGGAAGGGAGGGCAGGGTAATGCACAACACCTGTGAAAGGTGATCGGATCCCCAGAGTCCCTGGTTACCGCAACACATACACATATACACATGCACCCACACGCGCACGCACACTGGTGTGGTAGCAGAGGGGGCTCACCAGAGAGTGCCAACACTTGGCTGGAAAACATCCATTACACTGGCTGGTGAGAGAAAGAGAGGGGGAGAGAGGGAGAGAGAGAGTCTGGGAGAGAGAGAGGGAGAGTCAGCGAATTGTTGTACTTTTATTTGTAGGTTACGTTCTATACATGTTTGTTGTTTTTCTTGTTGTATCTCGTGATTGCTACATTTAAT
>JACXGM010024824.1:0-15561 GCA_016801145.1 Umbra pygmaea | reverse complement strand
TTTAGAGTTGGTTTGTGGGGTAGACTGTTTAGAGTTTGTTTGTGGGGTAGACTGTTTAGAGTTTGTTTGTGGGGTAGACTGTTTAGAGTTTGTTTGTGGGGTAGACTGTTTAGAGTTTGTTTGTGGGGTAGACTGTTTAGAGTTTGTTTGTGGGGTAGACTGTTTAGAGTTTGTTTGTGGGGTAGACTGTTTAGAGTTGTCAGTCTTCTGCAAGTGTTGAATTTATTGGGTTTAATGATCAAAAGTGTCAACGCGACACCACATTAACTTTTCACACAATTACTTGCTTGCCTCATACAAAAAGATCACCAAACAAAAATAAAGTTCTGCAGTTTTGAGTTTTGATTATTAAAATGTTGAAGACTACAGTATGTCTAGCGTTACATTACATCACTGTTTTAAATACAGACGGCATGCTTGACCAGGCCCAGCTCCAGGATGAAATGACCGGGGGGGGGGGCATTTTTCATGAATGGGGGGGGCATAATTAATTAATATACCATTTGCTGTGCTTATGGGGAAACAGAACTGGGGGGGCACAGATTCTATCTGGGGGGCAATGCCCTACTTTGCCCCCCCGTATATCCGGGCCTGTGCTTGACTTTGGTTTAATGTGTGAAATTCCCCAATGATAATTGTGAACAACCGGTAGTTGGTTTTACTGGAGAGTGTTCAGAAATTCAGGAGTTGGACAAACAGCAAACAAAATACAAAAGACATGTGAATTAAAGTTGACTTTTAATAAAAAATACAAGCCCAGCAGTGTAGAAGATATAGCTTGCTGGGTTCTAGTCTAGAAACTGTCAGTGGCTACATACATTTCTCGCTAGGTAATCTGAAGTTAAGTTAATGGTATGTTTAAGTTGTTACCAGTAATGCTGATGAGTGGATTAACCAACATTGTCATTGTTAAGGATTTAAATGAGATGTGAACCTTTACAACACTGGTTCCTCACTCTGAAATTAATGTATGGGATATGAAAATCCAGACCATTGTTAAAGACTTAGAACTCAACTGGAAAATCGTAAATGGATAGATCGCACTTCTTATTCATTGACCTCAGTGATGACATTAACATCTAATTCCAAAGGGAAAATGGGAATATCTTTGGATCGTCTGACATGAAGCTGAATAATGCCAATTTAACAAGACTTTGGAGTGATTATTAAATTTATAAAAAATACTTTCTGATCGGAATCAAACTGTGCAGCAGTCTTATTAGTTCGAATGCATTAATGCTAGTGTGATTCTTGTTACCTCATCATACTTCCCAGCTAAGTCCCACCTTGCAAACATAATTGGTTTAAGGAAGAGACCAGAGTGATAATCAGTCAGAGAAAGCGATACATCCCCCAAAACTGTCTGCCTGTCTAAACCTTGTGTGTTTGTGATTGGTGGTAATATTAGACAAGGTGATGTCACTTATTCAAAGTATGTTTTAGAGGACCTTGACATATTCAACAGGGTGATAATGTGGTATCCCTGAAATGGCAGACAAAAACATGTAATAAGTATCTATAGAATTTCAGGAGAGCTGCTTAGTTTTTATAGGCTCGCCAAAAAGAAATATCACACTGGTGCATAGTGGAAAAATGGTTTGAGAACCCCTGGCCTTTTAGCCAAGAGGCTAATCCATTGATCCATTTTAAACCGCCTTCACAACTTCCAGCTAACTTTGTCCGATATACTGTTTGCAACCATCTATTGAAGGGGAATGTACATTTGTTGTTTTGCTGGACTGAGGTAGCGGAACCAGCCAAGAAAAGCGAATATATCTTACGGACTAACTGGCTGGCTGACTGACTAGTACTACCACTTGTTTAAAAGCGCATGCGCTAGAAAAAGCACATTACGCTCCAGTCCAGTTGGTGGTGGTAATGCATCGGAAACTTTGGTTGTCAACCGCCATGGAAAATTGTAAGAAGAAGCCCTTGTTTTATAGCGGGAATTTTATAGCTCACTATCCTTACAGTTTACTGGAATTCTGCAAGTACATTAGATGACTGCGCATGCCCGCGGCCGGCTTGCCTAGTTTTCCTTGTTCTGAATCATTCAGGCTTATATATCAGTCAAACCAAATATGGAATCCTCAGGTGATTGACAAACATTTTTTAATACATGCTCACATATATACTTCCATAGGTTTTAAGCTTGTCAGTCAACTTTGTAATAAAGTTCAGTTTTAAACATATTTCCTGGCATAAATATTAGTTTCAGGGTGAGAAACCATCTAGATGTGAACATCTCCTTCAATTTCTGAAATGATAATCCAGTTACGTGCATTGTTTACTCTGCTAGGATGTGAAGTTATTTCTTTGGTCGGCGGAAAAGATTCCTGACATTTTCAGCCAAAGGTTCATTCATCATGGACATTGGTTGGTTCTTTAGTGCCGCCTCCCGCATGCTATAGTATATTAACTCATTCTGCTTAAACATCCTTAACTCCATTTCAGTCTGCATGCGCATAGCCTAGGACAAAAGGGAAGGAACAGGTTATCAAAATGATTGTAACCTATAAGCACTATGGTCCTAACATCACAGAACAGTTCTATCACAGTAACAAGCTTATGAACCTCGCACAATATACTACAATGAAGACCAAAAAAACATTATATTTATAATGGTTTATTGGTCAGAAATGGAATGAGCTGTGTCCTGAGGTGTATTTTGGAGTGTCTATTCAGTACTCTGTGGATCAATATTTCCTGGTTTATTCAATATATCCATAATGGTTCCCCAAGCCCTTGTCAACCTGTACACAGAAATGGAGCACACTGTCTTACAACCCCTTTACTTCAGTAGAAGGAAAGACAATGCCCCCTAATGGCCCGATTGGAATCCATTTTTATTGTTTCAAAACTCAACCACATCAGTCAAAAGCCTCTCTCTGTTCTAACAATCACACATTACCAGCTCTCAGCAGGACCTACGTCTTTACCTGTTCACTCATCCACTTCATAGTGCCTAGGCCTTGTTATGGTTGAAAGTCTACAGACTGGTATACATAACATTTCCGCTTAGAGATGCAGTCCGCAATTATGGCTAAATCCTTGTTCACACTGCCTGCCTTAATTCTCAAATCCATTTTGTTTTTTAAATGTGATTTGGAATACTGAAAGTTCAAAGTGTTTACAAGTGACTGAATCAGATGTGTCTATGTACAAACAGTGAAGTCTGGATCCGTTAAACAGTAGAAATGTCATGGCGACGCGTGGGTCAAATTCCATTGGTAGATGCTTGTTTAACTCCTTATTGCCAACCAGCAATTCTTTTAAATTTGCCTACAGTTATTTTTTATGTATATTCTACACATTGTATATCACCAAATGTGATTTATGCTTGTTTTATCAACAATCCACTGGATTACAGCCATGAATGTATTTTACCACACCTAATGAGATCTACCTAGGATTTGTTTTATGTTAGCTAGCTAGTTATTATACTAACATAGTTTCTCAACATGAGAATGACTATTTCTAAATGTTAAGCAGCAAAAACAAATATATCAAAATCAAAGTTATGTAATTACATTGTGGGCCTGTTATAAAAATCTTATGAGGATTTGTTTACTTTGCTAGTGGCAGTCTCAATGTGTTAAAAATTAAAAATGTCATAGCAATGCTTTTTTTCCGTTTTCAATGGTAGAATTTAGCATACATTTATTATTGTATTTGTATGTGTATTTCACAATTGACGTTTTATAGATGTCAATCATAATATAGTAAGTGTGTATTCATTAACGTCTACTGGTGTGTAAAATGTGTACTTATGCATCAAATTAGATTAAAGACTGAAAATCGCCCTGTTAGACTCTGACTATCATGTGTGTCCTGTCTTACCTCCAGGTCTTTGGTGATGGGATGCGTGGGTCCATGTGTGATTTGCAGGATGGCATAAGCCTTACAGATCATGCCATGTCCCACTTCTATCTTCCCTGCCTGCCAGTGGGCAACTCCTGCCCTCATGGTTGCCATCCCCAAGCTGGCGTTGTGCGGATGGTATATTTTACTGTCAAAGCAATAGAGAAACATTTAAATATACTGTTTGCCTTTCTGTTTCATCCAAAAAGCTGCTAGTGTTTAATTCCACTCACACGTATCCGTCCACCATTTTGCGTGCATATTCAGCAGCCTCGTCGATACACTGCAGGTATGCCAACACCTCACTAGCTGTGCTCCACATCCGCAGCTGGTAGATGTGTGTGTCAGCCAACACTGGTTCCTGTTTCTCCATGCACTCCCTGCATATCTTAATAACCTGGGAAGCAGAGCAGTAGTGGTGACTGAGGCCAGGACAAAAAAAATCTATACAGATGGAAACAATTTTATAAACATTTGTGTTTTTTTTACATCGTGATAGTTCCCTTCTACACGAGCCTTATCCATCTTCTGCAGCATCTCCCTGCTGTATTCTGTGACCTCTTTCACCAGTTCATCTGGGACCTACAAAAGAGAGGAGCCTTTAATTAAGAAAGCAACTTTATCCTTTTATCTCCTCCCAACTCAAACCAAAAGAAGAATGAAAATGTTTGCTCTACCTATAGTAAGCTGCTCTGGAAAATAAAAAATAGGAGTGCTTTACTTTATGTTATAGCTAGGAGTGAATGTTCCTGGTTTATTCAATGCAATTCCATAAGGCTCTTTCCTTGGAACAGGTACCCTTGTTTAGGATATGCCATTACATTTGAGCATTTAATTACAAGTTATACACTGAACTGGGTTGTGTACCTGGATGTATTTCACATGCTCTTACCTTGACACCATCCACCACTTTTCCTCCCATCTTCAGGTCATCTAGTAAGTGACCCTTACAATATTCACAGGTGCAGTCAAAGAAGTAATGCATTTTCAGCTGTTTCTGTCTGTCTTCTGTCACATTCAGGAAGTCTACGTAGGACACCGTCACCTCCTCCTCTACATCAATCTTACCCAGGGCACGTAGCTCGATCCTGGGTTGAGGGATAGAACTGGTTAGAGAGAGGGCTCTGGAGGTGCAGGCTATGGTGCATCTACAATACACCATCTAGTGACCTTCTGAGAGAAATTGTTACAGGTGTAGATCACTGATGTGTGATAGCACTTACTGAATAGTTGGACATTGCAAAAGTACTTTGAGGAGACTGAATGTAGGCAAAGATTGTCAACAATGTTTATAAAGACTAGCATCGTCTAACTACTAGAACTCACACTACATGACAACACAATGAGACAGAGGGCAGACAGAGACACTGCTCAGAGATGGACCGACAGTACAAACAAGGAAGACATGTGATCACAGGTGGGCATTCCTTGCGTTTGTAGAGTGTCTTGCAAACCGGATCTGGTGACTCACAGGACTGGTTAAAGGGGAGGGGTGTGCCACTAACAGGCTATCTAGAGTTATGGCTAAAGGTGGGGTTGATGGAGGTGTAATTAGTAAGTTAGCAAGTTTACTGTTGATATGGTGAATCAATTAAACTGTAGGCCTCGCACATAAACAAATACTAGTGTATTGATAGAAAAGTACTACCAGTATTACTGTATTTATTTAAATACTATTAAATTATTTAAATATTTTATTATTGCTATGTGTATAATAAAGCATTTCATGGTAAAGTTTTACTATAGCATTTAATGTTTTTTGTTATAAAAACACCAGGGAATGTTGTTGTATTTAATGTAGAAACTACTGAACATGTTAGACTAAACTCTAGTAATTGTTCATGTGGCAAGTCAAACTTACTATGAGAAACATGTACAAGTCTTATAAAAAGTACAAAGTAAATGTACTCGGCTGGGTTGACTCGGTTTAGGAAGAACTTAATTAAAACATAAATTACCAGATAATAGAAGTTTATAACTAATTAGTGACTGTAATGAATACTTTGTTACTCATTGTTTTAATTTCATTGATCACCGGTTAGTTATGACATCATTTTACCTGGACATTTTTGTCTTAATTAGGGACTTCCCAAAACTGGTGAACTCTGCTGAACACAGAAAAGTACTTTTAACAACTCCACTAGTGATTTACCACATTAGGAATGGTGAGTTGATGTTGAAGACTTATTATGGTGAGGTTAAACTTAATGATATTTAGGAAGTTACTGGGGTAGTACTAGGTTACACTACTCAAAAACCCACCTCATCTGAGAGTGATACATAGTATTCACAGCTGACTGACTGAAAAACAAAGCGAGAAGCAGTTTACATCAAACGGCCACACAGCACACATTGTACTGCACAATCAACTGCAACGCTTACTTCATAAATCCTGTTAGAGTACATACTTGCCGTGGTTGAGGATGACAGTGCAGTTGGGCCAGCAGTCATGGTTGACTAGACAGAGGTTAGGGAACAGACCCACTCCCACTGCATTTAGACCTCTCTGGTCACTCACTGTGAACCCATTACAGTTGATCTACAGGGGGACCGATGAATGGATTGTGGGTGGGGAGATGGTGTGGAAAAAAATTACAAATTGAGAGAAAGAAGAAGGAAATATAAAAGGAAGCAACGTACCACTCCGAATATGTGCGAGATGTCGTCAACACGGTGCTGCTTGCTGTTACGAGGCCAGTAGTCCAGGAAGTTGTGGATGTCCACCTTCAGGTCTTTGAGATCGTCCTCAGGCAAGTCACTGATGTGGTCCTCCAGATCGTCCAGCGTGGTCAACTGCGTGTCTGACACAATGCTGCCCTCTTTATCAAGGCGCCACATGATCCGGGCGGCCAAACTGACATGCGAGGACACAGGGTAGGGATTGTGGGGTCAAACCCTAAAGCTCTTCTATTATTTGACACATACTCATTTGACACTGACCTAGTCAATATGACACTTTCAATCCCCCATCATAAATTGGATGATTGGCAGAAAGCACTGGTACACAGTTAGGAAGCAATATGGCTAAAGGACAGATACATTTTTATTAGGTGGGTGGCTTGGTCAAAAAATCGGGGAAGTTGTTGCAGCTTTAATTTTTGTTCTGGGGAGAGATGTGTTTTTATTAAAGGGGCAAAGGGGAGTGTAGAACGATTTCTTAGAGGGGCTTCAAAGTTATTATTTACTTTTTTTCATTGAAATTATTCCAACTCTCCCTGCATTACATTAAAGATACATTCTGTGATATAAGGCCAACATTAGGCCTCTAGGGTCTAAGTCTGTGTATATTGCCATTGTCAAGCTAAAACAGGTCCCTCTTGATACTCTATATCTCTGAGGTGTCCAGGTTACTACTTTCTCACTTGCACTGCCCTGTCTAGATGTGGGGCACACACTACAACCTCATTGGATGTCACTGTGCAGCTCTGGTTTGATTGAAAGTTTAGGAAACCGTATTTCCTCCACTTTAACGAAACACAAAGCACACACTTTGCAAACTAACATCAGAGAGAAAGATTTGGGTGTTTAAAAAACATTTTTGCAGTCAAGAAGCTTAAAGTTCAGTATAGCTAGCTATTGAAATGATTCATATGTCTTGCTACACTCTAAGCACTGACATATGTAAACTACTGGAAGCTACTGCATATAAATAAATGGTAGCTACTAAAAAATTATATCGAATGAGCTGGACAAAATTGCAATTTAGTCTTTTCATGAGACCATGTTGTTGTTTCTTTGGCTTTTTACTTTTTGTCCATTTTTATGTTTAGTCATGCATAGCAAGTCAGGTAGGAAGGACAAGTAGATTTTGGAATGGGTCAAAAAAGACGATCAAATGTAGGCCTACTATATTTTCTTTCATAGTTAGATGGGGAGTTAGTTGCAGATGTTATTTAAGTCAGGTCAGGTGGGACATATGATTATTGATAACCAGAATTTGACTAGACCCCTCCCTTAATAAATAACAATCTGTCTCTAAGCAATGCAATTAGTGAAGAAATGAATGGTAAAGTACCCACAGTTAACAGCCATTCAATCTTCAGGATGCAAACCGCCTGATTTAAAAGATACTTTAATCACAGTCATGAAAATGAATTACATTCCACTGTACATTGTGGTATTAGCAACAAGGCCCACTGATTGTTTACAGCACATACCAAAATACCAAACCATTTTCTAGTGTGCCTATTGACCATATACCATACTCTCTCTGTGTTTCTTTCACTCTCTGCATATCTACCACACATCTTTCCCAATCCCTCCCTCTCTCTGCAATTACTTCACACACACCTTCACACACACACACACACACACCATAACCTCTCCTCACCGGATGTTCTCATTAGGTGCCTTGCCATAGTTGTCCCCGATGTTCCCAAAGGCCTTGATGGCTCCACACTCCAGCTTGTGTTCCTTCCAACCAGCAATCTGGCAGGTCCTGTCACAGTAGTGGGCAAACTTACATTGGCCACATCGCTGTAACTTCTCCTGTCTGCGGAAACAGCTGTGGCAGATCTTCTCGGACAAACTGGACGGAGAACGACAAGGGCACATTGTGAAGGGACACATTGATGATATTGGCATATGCTGTTTCTTTCCCTGTAAGACAAACTTTACCCTCTACTGAAGGGGTGGGTGTCAACAAGAAAAAATACAAAGAAACGTCATACAGTCTTTTAGTAACTCAGTGGTTACTCAATACAGTATATCCCTTGTTGAGGTCATAGATCTCCAATTGCCATTTGCATGCACTTGTTCATTGTAAGATTTGCCTGGAAGTTTCTAGTAACATCTCAACACAAAACACATTTTAAAAAGCTGAACAGAAACCATACAATATGTTTGTTTAAGATAATATGAAAAATTCTGAATAGTCATGTCACTAGAGGAAATTTTAGGAAGTAAGGAATATTTTGGTATTTTTTTATAATGTTTTTTATATTGCCTGTTATTTAAGCTGTCCAGAAGTTAGTTTTATGTGGACATCGTATCATGTGGAATTACCTAATATTAAGATTCGAACCCAGGAACTTTGCATTAGAAACAAACACCTAGTGTGTAACACTATTTCAACACCGAAAGAACAGGTATTTGGCGACACAAGCCACATCAAGCAAGGTCTATTCAAATTAGCTTAAAGCATATGCTCTGAATTGATGCAGCTTTAAAAAATACATCTTAGACATTTAACGTATATATACTTCTGCACATGGTTGGTACTGTATTTGGCCTATGGTGTTCCCCCGTGCATTAGTGAGTCATGTGTCAAGCCACGCTCAGTTTTCTTTCCTACCTGTCAAAGACAACTGCAGCAAAGGGAGGTTCGGAAAAAAGCACATCTCCGGAAAGCAGCTCCCTAGTTGCTCTTAGTCCCCTCCCCTTTCCAGGTGAGTCAAACACCTCAACGTTTTCCATGTCAGGTGTTGTGGTCCAGCAGACAGACAGAAAGACTGGTAAATAAAGCAGACCAGAGAGAGAGAGAGAAATTAAAAGACTGTACTGGA
Source organism: Umbra pygmaea (assembly GCA_016801145.1). Taxonomy (NCBI): domain Eukaryota; kingdom Metazoa; phylum Chordata; class Actinopteri; order Esociformes; family Umbridae; genus Umbra; species Umbra pygmaea. The sequence continues at coordinate 6,196 of JACXGM010024824.1, read as the reverse complement.
GGGGTGTCCTCTACAAAGTAAATCTCCCCTGTTCTTTGACAACTGTGCATTCCACACCCATTCTACTAAAATAGACTGCTATCACTTGAGCTGTACCAAGTCAGATAGATACAGGGGGTTATAATGAGACCAAGGGTACCATGGAAATAGTCTTGAAATGACCCTTGACCACTCTTTATCACCTCACATTTTCTTCAAACCTATTTACTACTTTCTAGATAAGTACAATAAATATTTTGTTATTTTCCACTTTTTATTATCAAATGCCCAATGCCCTGAAATGGTCTCTCCTGGTCCTGTGTGTATTTTGGGCTCTCACTTGGGGCTGTCCATCAGGACTCAGTCCTGGTGACGTTGGACAGCTGCTGGAAGCTAGTCAGGCCCAGCACCATACCATCTCCCTTCCTCCACCACGTTCTGGCACTTTCTCTACGAATCATTGACTAAGGCTGGTGTCAAGTGGTATCATAAGACTAGGCCATTCCTAAAAATGTGTCAAAAACTTAGAAATAGAAAAACAGAATTGCTTTTAACCAACAGAACATAAAATATACCTTCATAAAACTATCAGATAAACATGGTAAAGAAAGCACTGTTTTGATTACGCTTTTCTGAAGTGTGAAAAATAAAATGGTAACCAGCCACTGACTGTTCAGGTAAAACGTAGAGGTGATAACAGCTGAGCTGTTTTTTGCTCCAGCAGGAAATACTGTTTAGTAGGAGCTTAATGAGTTTGGTTTCAGACTCCTGACAAAGCAGCAGCTGTCCCTGAGACCTGAGGTTCAGGACAGACGTGAATGCACTTCCCCCGAACAACATGTCCAAGGGACCTAATAATAGGTAGGGCCAGTAGAAATTAGATAATAATTGTAACGATTAACTCCTTGTATGTTGCGGGAGTGAGACAAGTGCAAATGTAGTGTTTTAATAATTTGACAAACACTGTTTGAAAGAAAGACTGCCGCAAGGGGCAAAACAATTCTAATTTTCTTAACACACAAAATACTGCTACGTTACATTCAACAAACCCGTACAAACCATTAATGTCCGACAGCTGACACACAGACACAAGGACTTTAAAAATGAACTGATTACACAGTAGTTGCAGCTGATGTTGATTAATGAAGGGAATGTATTGGTTACTTAACTAATGATAACGAGAACGAAAGCAGGAACCCTAATATAAACAATACAGACTAGGAAGAAACCACAATCAACTCAAACAGGAGAACTAACCAAACGTCAGGTCCCATTGACATCACCGCCCAAGGCCCGGCACCCAATGGGCAGATCTTTCCCAGTCCGGTGGGCGACCCTGATGCCACAAAAAACTATCCAGGAGGTAGGGAGGGCAGCAGACCCCCATAGAAGCCCCCCCTCTGGAGGGTGACCTCGGCCATCACAGCTGTAGGAAGGAGGAAGGGCTCTCTGCTACTATCGACATCTTCCCTGGGGTCTCAGCTGCAGTCGGTGCCTCCCCAGTGGTCTCAGTGTCTCACTGGAGGTCTCGCACGCTGCTTACGTCTTGACGGGGGTGTCGGCCACTGCTGACATCTCAAAAGGGGTCTTGGCTGCTGCTAACATCTTGACAAGGTTCTTGGCTGCTGCTGACGTCTCGACGGGGTCTTGGCTACTGACGTCGTCTCGTTGAGGTTCTCGGCCACTGACGTCATCTCATTTAGGTTCTCCGCCACTGACATCATCTCATCAAATTCTCGGCCACTGCTGTCATCTCATCAAGGGTCTCGGCTACTGCTGTCATCTCATCAAGGGTCTCGGCCGTTGATGACAGTGGCGGACCTCCGGGGTGCTCTGCAGCTGCAGGAGGAATGGTGGTGTTCTCCCCAGTGCTTGAAGTGGGAAGAAAAAGGTGCCGGTACTCTTTTGCATTGGCAAATCATTAACATTTGAGATTTCTTCAGTGAACTTGGAGATATTGCTGGTAGAACAACAATTTATTGTTATTCATAACAACATTTATTTAAACAAGTTGTGTGTGTGTCCCTTGAAAAACACTCAAGCCATGCATGTGTTCGTTACTCGCGTTATTGTTGACATCAGTGTCATTGACTAAGGTAACATTAAGGTTGATAGCTGCAGACTCTTCATTGCTAGCAGTTCCGCTCACATCAACTTTCACGGTCTAAGGGGTTTTTATTATATTATTATTATTATTAATTATTATTATTTTATGTCTGCCTGTCACAAAGATTACCTTTTGGCCTCTGGAAAGGTCATACTTTGACCTACAGTAAAGTGCCTTATGGTTTTGGACTCAGCAGACCCATGGCGACAACATGGATTAATGAAATCCAACATCCTGGATCATTTAATTTTATGTTTTATTAAATATTTATCCCAAAAAAGAACATATGTATATTTCGTTTATTTGTGTAAAAGCATGTAAACCATGACGAATAAGGCTTTTTAATGCATATTGTCAAGCCCCCAGGGCTCCTGGACCGGTGTGCAAAGTTTGGAGGCCATACAAACTAGTCAACTTCAAAATGATGCACCCATTTCTTACAATATTTCTATACATTTTTGAAATCCCAGCTATTTTTAACGTGTAACGTCTTTAGTAAAAAAGGTATAAACATAAAACATGACCGACTTTGTGGCGTCATAGCTCCGACTGTGTTTAACTGTGTTTTAACTACCACCACTTACTCTTTTCGTCTGATCTTCTTCTTTCCAACGGTACTAAGCATGTACCGCGAAACTTTAGAATGTCGGGAAACTAAAGGGTTTTAATTAACATTAGTTTGAAGCTCATGAAACGTACCCAATGTTTCTGGTTGAACTTGGACCTCTGTTGACGTGTCTGGCTCGGGCACACGCGTTCTTTTAGTACCTTTCTAAAGCCAGGCTAGCATAACGACTTAAAAAAGACACTTCTTTTAAGTTTCTAGGTTTTCAGCAGTGAAAAATATGTTACGTTCAAGCAACAGCATTTTCTAACTAGTGACCTTCTACCAATCTCTCTGACACGGACGCGTTCTATGTCAGTGGTTGCGTACTGGCTACATGCGAGAGGCATCGGTACGCAAGAAAAAGTGCAGGTACGCTTAAGAGTAAAATGTAGAGGTGCCGGTACTGCTTACCGGTGAGTACCGCCCCACTTTGAGCACTGGTTCTCCCTGATGCTGGAGGTCTCAGGGGCCAGCACCCCTGGCTGCAGCGTAGGGGACGGAGCCCCATCAATGTCTGCAGTGATGTCCACATCCGAGAGGACTGGGGTGTGGTCATCAATGTGTGAGGAATGAGAGGCTCCACCCCCTCCTCGGATACAGGGGTCTGGTCCCTTGGTAGAGGCACAGACCTCCGGCACAGGGTCAGTAATGGGCAGGGGCTCCGAGGTTGGCGTGGTGAGCATCTCCTCTGGAATCATCATGGATGGTGAAACCAATAGCTCCAACATGGAGGGAGATACTACAGGCACAGGCTTGGAGGACTGATCCGTAATCACGGGAGAGAAGAGCGAAGCAGTCAGTGCTGGTATGGTGAACGGAATGTGGGTCCAATATGGCTAGGATATCCGGTAGCTACAGTGGATGGAGAGTCTTCCTCTAGCCAACTATGGTTCGCGTTCTGGAGATCAGTGTCCGTCTCCCTCACCAACCTCCTTTGATTCATCTTGGTCTATCTCCCAGCATATTAGGTCTTCTTCCACTTCACCATAGTCCTCATTGCAACACTGCTCCTGCTCCCATTTGCTTTCCTCCGTCCAGGTGGGTTGTTCATACCTGCCTATGCCCCCTCCATGCCCACATGAGCCGGCATCTAGCAAAACCTAACCACTACCCCATCCTCTCTAAACCCAACAAGAACACCCTCAGCTCAAACAACACATCACCTCTATCTGACCTACCAGTCCGGATGCTCCCCAAAACCACTGCAGTCAGAACACACCACCACCCTCATAGACCTCACCTCTTCCACCCACCTCAGCCCAAGAATCACCACCACCATCTCCATCTCCACCCTCTGAACCACCTGCACATTAAATTCTGGCACATACACACTAGGGGCCCTATCTTACAACCAGCGCAATTGACTTTTTACATCAATGCATGTATCATTCTTATTTTGCACCCGACGCATAGGGGACATTTCCCTCCACAGACGTGCCTCGGTAAATTATTAATTAAATAATGTGGAGTTTGTCCCAGACCCACAGAATCCTGTCGGCAGCCCTGCCTGCAACAGTGCGTGAAATGCTGTTTAATCGAAAACATATACAAAGACTCAGCTTAGCCTAATTGAAAGAACATTAGGCACACTGAAAATGCGCGTTGGGAGTTTGGATAGGACAGGAGGCACTTTACACTACTCTAGTCGCAGCATTCTTTGTGGCTTGTTTTGTTTCACACAACATGTCCATAAATCATGGATGTGTTGATGACATAAATTCGGAAATATTAGAGGATTTAAGGAGACGTGATGTTGAAATGCATGTGCCGTTGCTCCACTTAACCCAAATGCCTTAGAGCTTATTTGACAGAATAGTGAGGCAAGCAAAGTAATCTCGCTCTAATGTTAGATTACATTGCAAAAAAAAAACCTATGACTAATGAAGCTACTTCAGAACTACCCATTTTATATATTTTTTATATGCAATCTTGGCTTTTTTCACCGCCTTGGCCTACACGCATGTGAAAATGAAATGCTTTTGTTACATCTGATGAACAATAAAGTTTTTGAATCATCACAATCGTACATGTTCCCTTATTACATACATACACGCGGTATCATCACAATACTATCAAAAATAGCAGAGAGCGACATCTCCACAGAAATAGAGATCACCACTCATTACAATTTGAGAAGCGATGTGTGGAAGGTGTTTGGATTTCAATCCATAAATGGAAAAATTACAGGTAAAGAAGTGGCAATCTGCAGAATATGCAAAATCTGAGTGAAATATCACTCCACAATGAGCAACACCTGACAACATTACACCCTGACAAGCTAGGCGATCTGTTTGACAATCACGAGAACAATTACTTATTTTCTGGCTCTCTCCCTATCACAGGGCTTACCAGCTGCCTGCCAAAAGGCGATAACAGACAATCTGACACGGTTTATCTGTAAAGATATGAGACTGATCAACATCACGCAGGGGTCTGGATTTAAAGATTTTATTCACAAGCTTGAGCCAAGTTACACGGTTCCTAGCCGTGCAACAATCACTGGCACAGTTGTGAAACTCTACGACACAACAAAAGACAACATCAGACAAATGATCAGTGGAAAAAAGATCGCCTTCACCACAGATGGCTGGACACCACTTCCCACAGAGGCATATGTGACAATCACCGCACATTTTATAGATGACTGGGAATTAAAAGATGCAGTTCTCTAAACGTCTGAATTGCAGAAATGCCACACAGCTGAGAACGTTGCTAAGTGTATCTTAAACAAACTCAGAGAGTACAACGTTAGTCGTGAGTCAGTGCTTTCCATCACCACTGACAATGCGGCTAATTATATCAACGCTGTCGAGAGGCACCTGCAGGCCGTCAATGTCCCGTGCATTTTAACAAATCCACTAATGACAGCTACCTTTTGGAATCCAAGCAGAAGCTGCTTGGTCTTAAACCTGCAAAGCTAATGATCGACTGTGCTAACCGATGGTACAGTACTTACGACATGATGTGTCGGGCAGCCGAGCAACAAGCTCCGGTAGCAGTGGTCATCATGGAAAAGAAACTTTTTTTTAAATTCTTTTTTTATGGGAAGGATCAGCTTAAGTATTCGACATAGGTATTGTCTTCGTCCTAAAATGTGCATTATTTCCAATCCCAATTTTTTTTATATTATTGCTGTCTATTTTTTACCCCATCCTAACCTTTACCTGTCCAGTATTTGGGACCAATTGCATTTCACATTTTAACATTTAGCTCTCGCTTATGCATTTTACACTCAATCATAATTTCTTTAATTGATCAACTCTTTCTTTAATTTCAATATTGTCCATCTATCTCTTAACCACACCCATGTTGGGTTTCCATTTGCCATGTGTATTTCTACAATACTGTGATGCTTCACATACTTATGAAATCTTTCTATTATCAATGACTCCACCGATTTGGAATTAAAGATAAATATTTTTGCTAAAATAATTATCATATTGTTAATTGTCTGACTATTACATTTTAAGTCTCCAAGTATTGCTATTTGTAATGTTAATTCA
>JACXGM010024823.1:0-15492 GCA_016801145.1 Umbra pygmaea | reverse complement strand
AAATGTGTTCCTGGCTCTGATCACTGAACCCTGACATTATTTCAAGATGTTCTTGACATACAGTCTTACACATCAGCATCTGCTGCAAAGACAGAGGCTATGCGCGTTTGTGTGTAGTGGGGGGGGGGGGGGGGGATAATAGGAAGGAACAGGAGGTTGGGTGAAAAGAGAGCGACATAAATAAGGAAAGCACACTGACAGGAAGAGTATGGGAGAATTAAAAAATGAAAGTGAGGGAGATGGTGGGGAAGAGGGAGTTTGGGGCAGACTGAACTGTCATTAATCAGCTCCAGCTGGTAAGTTGTGAGCACTGGGCTGTGTTAACCCTTTATTGTTGCTAGGTCACTCACACACGTACACATAATTGTGTCAACACGTACTACGTTTTTCTATCTTTGTGAGGACATGAGACGCAATTTTCACCTAAAAATCCATGTTCCCTATTTCCTAACCCTAACCTTAACCATACCCTAACCCTAAATTTAAGATTGGAATAATGCCTAACCCTAACCATAGACCTAACCAGCAATGTCAAAACCTAATATTAATCCCAATTCCAACACTATGCCCAATAGTAAGTTTTTACTTAAACCTAACCCCTGAGCCATAAATCACATTGCCCCTCGTGGGGACCTGGGAAATGTCCCCACAATGTCAAATTTGTCAGCTTTTTTGTATACATGTGGGGATTTCAGGTACCCACACGTACACACAAATGTGTCCACACACATACACACACAACACACACACACACAAATTTGCATGGAAACACTTTTGACCAAAAACCCCGAAATGACTGCATCACAGGCTAGCCACATGCTATACAACTGGCCAAGTCTGAATAGGGATGTAATTGTGGAATTTGCACAATAGCTTATGTTGAGTTTGAGTACATATAACACTAGTACTACTAGTAAGAATAATTATAAAGCTTTATTGTAATGCACTTTTTATTATACAAGAACCAGATCAAAGGGCTTAAAACAATGAAATAATGTGAGATAGGTCAAAAGCTATGAAGTGGGGAACCAGTGATACAGTAACATTGTCATTATGGAACTATATTTTGATATTTAATACCAGTCTACATAATATCAAGTCACTATTGAAACTTCATGTTCCCAGACTTTCTGAATGCTGAGTTGTCCCACAGCGTTAAACTCAACTTCAGTTCTATCCATTTTCTAAATGCATGCTACTTGCCTAGGTTACTGATTCATTTGTACTGATTCGAATCTGAGGGATAATGGGCAAGTTTAGCTTGAGTTACACTACGCTGCATTTGCACTTAAAATATTAATGGATTGCCAGTGAGATATAGTATAGCATTTACTCTACGTTTTTAACCAATATCATAAAATTTAACATAAATTGTTGAAATCTTTTAACCTTTTGAAATATTCTACAAACACTATTCTACACATACCTCCTCCTTATAAGCCACCCTAACAGTACTTGGCCCTGGTAAACTGTTTAGCCTGATGAGTTGCTGGTAGGGGATGGTGAGTTTTGCATTTCCCCTGACAGTGAAGCCAGTCTAAATGGATTATTTTCTTGCATATGTCTCACATCGTTGCCCTTTGAAACATTGGCTACAAGATATGTGGCAAAGATTTACATTTTTTCCCTTCTTTAATGATAGGTTTTTGAAGAGACAAAGTTATTCAAGCCTCCGGCATAGCCGTAGTGTACTAAGGAGGATATTACGAGATCTCTTTGTGTAAAAAAACCATGGTGGTATCGAATATTCAGTGGCTTTTCTTAGTGGCTTAAGTGAGGAAGGACCCCCCCCCCTTGATATTTCTAAAAAGCAAATTGACTGTTGTTGTAATGGGTGGTCAAGAAAATTGCAACAGTATTGATCGAGTAATGTTGAACAAGGACTTGTCGATACTGTGTCTGAAAAGCAAAGAACTTGGCTTCTTTTGGATGTAATAAAAATGATTTGCCTCCAGCAACTTAACATAAAAACCAGTGAGTCATTCCTTGAAATCTTTACCACATTCACAGCATTTACTCTTGTATTAGTATTTTCCTTCTGTGTGCATTCACTTTGGCAATGATCAGGCTCATCTGTTTGCAGTGTTTATGCATGATGGATTTAAAAATGTTTTGCATTTGAGTTCACAGCATTGCATAAAATCCACTGTGAATAGATTACGCTTATGATAATAATCTCATGACTGTCACTCAATGCAAATGACAGAATCTTTCTTTTTCTTTTTCTTTTTTTTTACTCTTAACGTTACTGAGAGACAGACAAAGAAGGACAGAAATTTGAGAGAATACTTTACAGGCAGACAGAAAGGAAAGAAAGAACCATGAGCCTAGTCCTTGTAGAGAAAAAATAAAGAGAGATATTGGTGTCTATTATTCTCCTGAGAAGGGAAGTTGTCCTGAAGGGGCTAGTTGCCTGGTTCCCATGGCAATAGCTCCCCACAATACATGTGTGTGTCTGGGTTCATGGTTGGGAGCCGGCTGTGCCAGGGCCTTGAGAGGATAGACGCAGGGAGGGATGGAACCAGGGAGAGCCAACCACAGGGCCAGCCAGGACCCTCAGCCTTGAAGCACCGGAGAGAGGCTCAAGCAGCAACTTGTTTACCAAGTCTATATTAACAAGCACTCTTCTCCCCTCATCTTTCGGCAAGGCTCTTTGTGTGTAACCTTATGCCTCGTCCTTGAAGGATATGGATTGATTATAACTAATTTGCCTAGCTGCAGGCTTTTAAAAACGTCAAATCCAGGTTCCAGGGATCATTTGAATGGCATCATAATGATGCCTTTTACATTTCTCAACGTATCATCACTTCAAGCGTTGTAATATCAGTGCGGGTCTACTTGTTTTTCTGTATTAGTCAGCTCACCATCACAACACGAATCCCAAACCACCACAGCATTTCCTTTCTTTGGCCGCTTGCTCTCAACCTCCCGGTTCACTGTCCCGCCCAGGTGATCAGCCAAGGAAGGAAGGAAGGATACAGGGAGTTGGGGAGGAAGGGATATAGTCCAAATAGTATTTTTCTCTGCTCTGAGCGCATGACTTTCTGTTCTTGTACGAACATCACAAAGCTGTCATAAATGCCTGGTGCATAACTGCTTTATTTATCAGAAGTCAGCCATTCTCTGGTGGGGAAACCTAAGGATGGAGACAGAGGAATTGTGAGGGATGTGGCTCGCTCGAATTAGATGTTGTGCAGCTCATTCCAATGCTATTTATTTTCATAAAGATCTTGTCATACTATTCTGTGCTTTGTTCTCAAGATTGATTATGTTAGATGACACTTCCAAGTATAACAGTTATAATTTGATTAGATATCATAATGGAATGATAATTAATCCTGATTAACATTTTATGTGCCCAAATCTGACAGAGTAACAAATAAAATTGGGACATCAGATGGCTCAGTGGTTAGGAAGTCAGACTTGATGTCGGAAGCTTGCCAGTTCAATTCCCGATTGTGCAGAATGTTGTTGTTTCCTTGAGCATGGCACTTTAGCCTAAGTTGCTCCAGGGGATGTCCCTGAATTCAGTGTAACTCATTTTGGATAACAGTGTCCACTAAATGACAGACAAATATTTTGAACCCAGTGGAACGCTTTTGGTCAGTATCACAGAAAGTGTTCGTTTTTGTATTCCAAGTATGTAATTATAAATGTCATGAAAAATATAACCTAGCAAAAAACTAATTTACGATCCTGGTGTGTGTGCCTTTGTAATAATAAAAGCATAATGACATAGACTTCAAAATACATTTAATAAATTTTAGACAATTTTATTTCAGTGGAGGGAGGTCATTTTGCAATGTCAAAAGTGCTGCTCTGTGAACTTCAATGAGACTAATTAGCAACTCAGCAATACATTTCTCAAGATATTTCATCATTTTCAAATTTTCTTAATGAAATATTTCAGAATATACCAGTATAGTCTTTTTTTAATACAGAGTATTGACTTAAGTCCTCAAAGTAATTGTCCATCCTGTTATATTGTGGTTACCTGCTCTTTAAAATATGATCCCTTTTCTGAAATGACATTACAAACACAAAAGTATTTCACTTCCTTGGAGGCAAAACATATGTGGTGGCTAAACACAACGTTAGCTGGTTAAACACAATGTTAGGATGCAATTATATCTGCCAGAGGGGTGTTGCCAAGTACTAAGTCACAGGGAGTGAAAAAATGTCCAAAAGAGAAATGTGTACAGTTATACAGGTCCTAATCCACACAATGACAAACATAAATACAATATCATTAATACTCATTTCAATTTGGAAAATAAGGTGCAAATAATACGCAGTTTGCCTTAAAATCCCAGATTGTATAAATAATGTGCAATTTCTATATAATTGTACCAGAACAAATGGACAGGATTGAGAAAAGACACTATCTTTTTGAAAATGTAAATATTATTAACATTGTCTGATGAAAATACTTAAGGATAAATAAGTGCATGTCCGTAACAGGGTGGACATATCTTTTGTCTGAGTCAGTGAAAATGTGTTTATAATTACCCAACAAGTGCTGCAGCTGGACCTATGTGTTTTTCTTTGAGTCTAATATATACAGTACTATTTATAATAAAATATAAAAGGAATACAAAATATCTCAGGGAAGCACCTTGGCTACCAACAAAGTTCTTGTGCGTAAAAACCTGCTTATAATAATTGTTTTCCACTTTGATTTGAGGTGTCAGGAAATCAAAGCGTTTGCTTGCAGTAATAAAGGGGCTATTGAAGTATTGACCTTTGCATTCTAATTAATAATTACATTATTCCATTGTTCAATCATATATATTTAAGTGTATTCTAATTAATAATTACATTATTCCATTGTTCATTCATATCTTATTAAGTGTCCTTCCATAGTGTTTAGTTCCTATGCTAAGTAACTGCAGAGAGGATTGTGGGTATGAACAGTTATGCTGTGGAAGTTTACAGTTATAAACATTTAGCTGGTGGAAGTTGTCAGTTATAAAGAGCTAGCTGGTAAAAGTTGGTGGTTTTACTTGTGCAAGTGGTGTTTTCTAAAGATCCTATTCGTAAGAGTATGGGGGTTAACCCCGGTGTCCTGGACTAATTTCCAATCTGGCCTCCATACCATCATACATGAGAAGCTGTTCAACTTGCCTAGTAAAATAAAGGTAAACTAAACAATCTGGTGGAATTTGATGGTTATTAACAGTTAGCTGGTGGACGTTGGTGGTTGTGAACAGTTAGCTGGTGGACGTTGGTGGTTGTGAGCTGGTGCGAGTTGATGGTTATGAACCGTTAGCTGGTGGATGTTGGAGGTTGTGAAGAGTTAGCTGGTGGACGTTGGTGGTGTGAAGAGTTAGCTGGTGGACGTTGGTGGTTGTGAAGAGTTAGCTGGTGGACCTTGGAAGTTGTGAACAGTTAGCTGGTGGATGTTGGTGGTTGTGAAGAGTTCAGCCTGATCTCTTAGAAATCCGTGAGACTGCCACGGAATATAACCCTCAGAATCCGTGACAGTACCACGGAATGGCCGAAAATTCTGTGAAATGAACACGGATCAAAATCCGTGGCAGTTTCACGGAAAAGTCTGCGATTGGCGCACAGTGAGACCTTGCTGTTAACTCGATGTAAGCCTTTCCCAAACCACTAACCGAACCTTAACCACTCAGAAACCTTGCTGTTAATTCGATGTAAGCCTTTCCCAAACCCCTAACCTAACCTTAACCACTCAGAAACCTTCTAACTCGATGTAACTTGTATTATTTCGTAATGTATTGTTTGTAACCATGGTGATAGTGAGTAAAAAAATGATAAAAAAGCAACACGTCTGCATCGTGTTGGTATAGAAAACAGAATATATGCAAAGTGTCCGCATGGATTCGAACTCGCATTTGCAACACGTCTGCATCGCGTTGGTAAAGAAAGCAGAATATATGCAAAGCGTCCGCTTGGATTCGAACTTGCAACCTTTGGTATGTGAGTCGCATGTTTATACGCCCATACACCATCCCCAACCTACCAACCTTCAAAATCTACGCTATTTACACTCTGCTACGTCATGCTGCGAGTCCGTGAAACTGCCAAGGATTTAGAAGTTAAGGATCCGTGGCAGTTCCACGGAATATTCAGCCATTCCGTGGAACTGCCACAGAGTTTGAAGTTAAGTATCCGTGGTAGTATCACGGATTTATGAGAGATTACGTTGCAAGAGTTAGCTGGTGCAAGTTGATGGTTATGAACAGTTAGCTTGTGAAAGTTGGGGGTTGTTTTAGCTTAAGTTTGCTTAGGCAAGGATATGAGATGAGTTTGATATTGGGGGTGACACATTTCATTTACTATGCTAATTGGACTTCTAATTGGGGAGCGGGGTTAATGGACCTATTTCTATCATTGGGGGGCATGTCCCACCTGTCCTCGCCTGCTATTAAGCCCTTGAACTTGATTGGCTCACAGTGAGTGAGCTTTCAAGACATTGGCTGTTAAATGGCTGGTGTATTATTCATAACTAGAACCCTACTCCTGCCTTAGAAATGTATAGATCTTTCTCCCAATGAATAGATCTTATATATCTCAGTTTCTATCTGCAGTTATTTGCTAACAAACTCCAGTAATCCCACAAATGACTGCAATCTTGGCTATTTCAAATCGTTCAATGATCAAGACTGTTCAGTGTCATTGTGACATGAAACACTTTGGTGTGTCCCTTATGGTGTGTACTTCAACATTTTGGTGTGTACTTCATGGTGTGTACTTCATGGTGTGTACTTCAACACTTTGGTGTGTCCCTCATGGTGTGTCCTTCAACACTTTGGTGTGTCCCTCATGGTGTGTACTTCAACATTTTGGTGTGTACTTCATGGTGTGTACTTCAACACTTTGGTGTGTACTTAACAGTCTCAAATCATGGGAGAATATTTGAAAGTTCAACATGGCAGGTTATTGACACCCTTACATTTTGTTTAACAAAACATACATTACTCTAGGTCAAAAGCAACATGAATGAAACCCATTAAAAGCATTCAGTTAAATGTAAATGCATTTTGTTAATACTGTACAGTGTTGTGGCACATCTTTATCAACAGTGCTAATCATTTTGGATCTCAATTTACTGTATATTCAATAACAAGAAATAATTTGAAGTCCTATTATCAAGTCTTATCGAGTAAATGTTCAAACGCCATTGACTCTGATTAAAAGTCAAAAATAAACAGTGAAACGATTGTTACTTATTCAGTAAAGGTGCTCTTTTGTGTGTTTCTGACAAAATCGAGCTGTAATTTAGACTGCTGGTGTAACCCAAATGCCCTCGCTGTCAATCTGAAAGCAGATAACAGAAATCAAAGCGAGCCCACAGAAACAGAACTCAAAGAATCTGGCCAGAACATGCACCTCGACTTAGAAGTTATGGAGGAAAACAGTCAATCCTAAAATCATAAACATCTCACATTTTATCTATCTAAAAATACCACAGCCGCGCCTCGTCTCCCCAGGCAGGGAGCTATGCAAATAAGACTGTTTTCCCCAAAAAAGATTCCCCTCTTTGTTTTCCTCTTTCTTTTTTCAGAGTTCTGTCTCTACTGTACATCACATGGCAACGCTTCTATCCTGAGTTTTCCAGATAGAGCTAAAGAATGGAGTTCAAACCTAATAAAGACACAGATATTTCATGTTTTCTTTGATTATGCAAATATTTAGATGTTCCAGGGAGAATTTTAAGGATAAATTAAATTTTTCTTTTGAGAAACTGTACATTCTATTTCATTAAAATGTACACTCTTAATCTGAGAGATATCTGAGACATCTGCTAAATGTATAGAAACAAAAGAGAAATGACACATTTTACAGAGATGATATTTAAAAACACATTCAGAATGTCTTTTAGACATAGTGTTTTTAGACAAAAACAAAACCATTGAAGATCATGCCAGCATGCCTATTTTTGACTTGAAGGCCATTGGTTGTGTTACAAATGAGTAATAATATGCAGACCCATGAACTTGGTATAAAAAATGCAGAGCTTTTAGATTTGTTACACATTACAATTCAAAACATAAAAACACAGATGACGGTTGACAGACGACGTTTAATATATTTACACACTAATAAACTAATGTTAAACTAATTATGGCACAAGGCCAAGTGTAGCATTAGTCACATAAACACCTTACTCTGATTATCAGCTTATAGTTGTTATCAAAGGAAGCATATGGCAAGGAAAACATTTGAATCTCTGAGCAATCTTTGGAATTATTACAGTCTGTAAACTTAAAGCTTAGGCAGAGATTCAGCTTTATGTTTCATCTGTGCATGTGCCAGTACCATCAGCTCAAATCTCCCTGGTTTGATGTTTCCACTAAGCAAGGGTAATATGTTGTAGGGTCCTACTTGATTAAAAAGAAAATGTTTCGGTTTTACTTGTTATGTTGTTTACTCAAAATGCTTGTGGCTTACGACGGCCAATCACGTTTGGATTTGCGCACTTGAAGCTACAGTACACACTTATCTCTGAACCCTTGAACCCGTCTCAGCAGACGTAGCTGCTGCTGATCAAATTTGAACAATGACTTGCCAGAAGTGCATGAGAGAAAGAAGGGTGGCTTCTACACTTAGTTGAAAAGATGAGCTACGTGCCTCCTGCTTCCCAGTTTTTTGCTGGCAAATGTTCAAACAAACTTTTTGAACTGAGAAGCAAGACTTCTAACCAGAGATGAACACAGGGGATTGCTGTGCCTCTGTTCTTACTGAAACATGGCTGACAATAACACACCAGACTCTCCCATACAACTTGTCTGTTTCTGGTCGAATGGTGGTTTCTGGCAAGAGGGGAGGTTGGTTATGCATCCGTATTACCCATTCTTGATGTAGTGAGGTCCAGAAACTTTACAAGGTAGTACTTGACACTAAAATTATGAAACTACTCCCGTATACATTCACCCACAAACTAAATTGAAGGAGCCTCTCAACAAATTTCCTAAAAATATCCAAACGCACAGATCCTCTCACCCGGATGCAGCTTTTATCACATCACTCGAGATTTGAATCAAACTAGCTTCAAACAAACTCTACCAAAACATCAATAAGACACATTATGCAGCACAACAGGGGATAAATACTCCAGACCATGTGTATACACAAATATCCATAATGCAACAAAGCTATCCCCTGCCTCTATTCAGCCAATCAGATCATGTCTCTCTGTTCCTTCTTCCTGCCTACAAGCAACAACCTACACTAAGGACAATGACACACTGGATTGAAAAGGTGGACTCTGGGCTGCAGTATTACTTCAAAGTGAAACTGACAGCACTATATTTTCTGTACATTTGAAGCAGAAAGACAATCGTAATATATGTAAAATACATCAAACCTTCTCTTATGCTCCAAAACCAGACTGATTCATCCAAGACACCACCATTTCTCAACAACATTAAAAAGTATACTGTACATCAGAATAAACTCACAGGCTTAATTAAGAAATGTGTGGATTATGGTGTTTCATAAAAACAATTAGGATTCAACAAATTTATGTATGTTTTGTGGTTGTTTGGTTATTGACAACTAAGAAAGCTGAAACTAAATCAGGTGCAATGTAGCTCCATAACAGGCTGCAAAATAGCTTTGTTGTGGAAAGTTGAACATCAGGTTGCTTGACAATGGAATGTCCAAGTTCCAACATAATTTCTTTCTTTGGTTGTGCAAGTCTACAGATTTTAGAAGAATACTTGCCATATTTGTGAAATGCTACATTGAGTAAACATTTAAATGCAACATACTGCACACAGTCCCTTGTACCATGAACAGAATTTTAAATCCCTGATATTTCCTGTGCACAAAAAGCATTCTATTGTAAATATTGTGCACAATTCTGGACCACAGATCAATCACAGTTTAAACTGTACTGGGCCAGTAGAATACTGACAGGGTTTCTACCTACAGGTCTCTTCTCACTGCCAGTAGGAGCGATTGGATCTGCTCAGAATGCACTGTCGCCACCAGCCTAGTCTGAAAGTTGCCATGGGGAACTGTGTTTGTGTGTGTGTTTACGTAGCAGTGATGCGTGTGGGACTGCCTCCAAAGTACAAATCTGTGACTCTGTGAGGCTACTTTACTGGAAGTGTGCAACACTTCCTACACATACACTCAATGGCCACATCATTAGGTACACCTTTCTTGTACTGCGTTGGATGTTGTTGCCTTCAGAATTGCCTTTATTCTCTGTGTCATAGATTCAACATGGTGCTGGAATCATTCAAGAGAATTGTCCATATTGACATTATTGCATCACGCAGTTGCTGCAGATTTGTCGGCTGTAAATCCATAATGCGAATCTCCTGTTCCACCACATCCCAAAGGTGCTAGATTGGATTGAGATCTGGTGAATGTGGAGCCATGTGTGTACAGTGAATTCATTGTCATCTTCAAGAAACCAGTTTGAGATGAGGTCAGCTTTGTGACATGGTGCGTTATTCTGCTGGAAGTAGCCATTAGAAGATGGGTACACTGTGGTCATAAAGCAATGGACATGGTCAGCAACAAAACTCAGGGAGGCTGTGGAATTTAAACAATGCTAAATTGGTACTAAGGGGCCCAAACTCTGCCAAGAAAATATCCCAAATGCCATTACACCACCACCACCCTGAACTGTTGATAGAAGGCATGATAGATCCATGCTTTTCATGTTGTTGATTTTATTTATTTTTTACCGTAAAATCAGAATATCACAGAAGAAATCAAGATTAATCAGACCAGGTTATGTTTTTCCAATCTTCTATCGTCCAAGATTGATGAATGAAAATTGACTCCTTAACCACTGAGCCATCTGTCCCCCCAGTTCATGTTCTTAGCTGACAGGAGTGGCACCCAGTATGGTCTTCTGCTGCTGTAGCCTATCTGCTTCAATGATGTGTTGTGTCGTTAGAGATGCTCTTCTGCATACCTTGGTTGTAACAAGTGGTTATTTGAGTTACTGTTGCCTTTCAATCAGCTCGAACCAGTCTGGCCATTTTCCTCTGACCTCTGCCATCAACAGATTTTGCCCAGAGAACTGATGCTCATTGGATATTTTATTTTTCTGACCATTCTCTCCAAACTTTAGAGATGGTTGTGTGGGAAAATCCCAGTAGATCAGAACATTCTGAAATTCTTAAACCAGCTCGTCTGGCACCAACAAACATGCCATGTTCAAAGTCACTACATCACATTTCTTTCCCATTCTGATGCTTGGTTTGAACCTCAGAACATTGCCTTGACCAAATGCATTGATCCAGGTCATTGCTATAAAGATGAACTTGTTCTTAGTCAACTTACCTGGTTAAATAATGGTAAAAAAATTGCAAATAAAATAATTACTAGCTGCCACTTGATTGGCCGATTAGACATTTGCGTTAACGATCAGTTGAACAGGTCCACCTAATCAAGTGGCCTGTGAGTGTAGATATGTAACATCCTATGTTTTAACATATAGGCTAGTAGCCTGGTAGACTCTCTCTGTGCACGGTCTTAGCAGTTACACTTTAATGCTCTGTAACTGCTAAGACCGTGCTAAGACTCTCTCTGTGCACGGTCTTAGCAGTTACAGAGCATTAAAGTGTTTTCTTCACTTCAACCACAAATTCAGAAATCAACCTATTTTCTTAACCACTCGGAAATGTCAGTGTTGTCCCATACTTAAATGTAATTTATGGACATATATGTATGGTTTATAACTTACATTACAAGTCTTATATCTGCATATATGGTGGATACATCATCACATATGTCAAAATATACAAACAATGGCAATTTTTATATATGTGACATACATTTCCATTTTTGACATCCATATCTGGATTTACTTATGGTTTACACTGTGTATAAGTGATGTATAATGTCTGGCGATGTATATGTGAGACAATTTAAAGAAATAATATAGAAATACTACTACAGTTTTTATTGCCTTATGTCGTTAACAATTCGCCTATAAAGTAGTCTACAAATGCAAACAAGAATTAATGAAACAGCCCAGTACTCTGTCAGCAAAAAAACTATCTTCAATCACTTTCCAATAAAGTACATTAAACATATATTTGTTAAGCTTAAAGTTCTTAAATAACAAAGGCTAAATAAACTCGATTTACTTTGGATGAGACAATGACCACCAAAACAACTTCTCTTACAAAACTGTTATTAGAGTGTAAAACGACTGAATCGCGTCACAAGTAATTTTATTAACCCATATTTTCCAAAAGAGCAGCAGGTAATTTATTAAAACCAAACTTTTTTATTAATTCCACTATTCACAATCATCATATTATTGTATGCATGTAACCATGCTTAGTGGCTCTCATAACAACACTTTTTAATCTCCGCTTGTCTTTTCCCTTCTATTCAACAGGGTCTAATTACCGTACAGCCTCTCTCTGCAGACTCTACTTGCCATGCATTACCTAGCTCTCCTCTCTTAACGGACAATCTCCAAGCAGCCATCCATTTCCTTTTTTTTCTTCACTTGATTGATTCTCACCTTTTCATTCTTTGCGCTCACTTCATTAACAGAGCGCCGGTTTGCTCCCACATTCATGCTATCCTCCCGGCTTCGCCACGGCCTCTTGATTTAGTCCGCTCACGGAGCCCGGAACGCTGTGTAATTAGAGACGAACATAATGAAGAACGTTCCTCATCAGATGGGGAGCAAGCTCCCCCTAAACCCCCCCCCCCCCATTTCGCCCTCCTGGGATTAATCAGCATAGCACAATGGGATATTACCTGTGCCACAGAGTCCAGAGATAGAACAGTGCTGTCACAAGTCATTTGGGTGACGTCTGATGCGCAGGCTCTTGAGGAGACTTATTCCATACTTTTTCATGGTTGTCGCTGTTAATTTGCCCCCGTGAGAACGAGGGTTTGGGAATCCTTGACAAATCAAGCTCTTTTAGGCCCTTTTATTTATTTATTTGGAGCTGCTTATGCAGCACGGTGTTCTTTATTGTCCCCCTGTGGATCACAGACAAATGTGATACATAAAGAGAAAGCGATCGAGTGTAATCCATCTTTCCTGCAATTGGGAAATGATGTCCTGTTGAACACGTGTGCGCACAATGATCTCATTCTACCCTGTCTATTTCCTGTTTAGGGTTCAAATCCGCTCTGGGGAGATGGGCTGTGGACTGAGGAAGCTGAAGCCATCTGAGGAGAGCAGTCCAGGGAAGATCTACTCGACCCTGAAGCGACCGCAGGTGGAGACTAAAGTGGGCGTGGCCTACTCCTACCAATTCCTGGACTTCCTTGTAGGGAAAGACGGTAAGACGTGCAACACCAAAGTATCGACATCATATCGTTTATGTCCTCCCTCGGAAAGTGATTAGCTGTTATATTATCCATCGTAGAGAAAGTTACAGTAGTAGGGGAATAAACCTGGGAATCCTCACAGCTGCTCCACCCACAGAGCATATTGTCTTGTACCGCTGCCTTGTTAGAGGGAAAACACAATTCCTACCTCCCAAACCCTCCTCACAGCTCCAGGCCACGGGGGGCATTTCTTGTAGCAATCTGAGGTGTTTATGAGAGAAAAGGTGGGTGTTGCTTCCTGAGAACCTGCTTGTGGCCCGGGGCGGGGGCACAGGGCGAGCAGCGGAGAGCCACGGAGGCCGAGGCTAAAAATAGTCATCACTCTGTTGTTTTCCTCAAAGATAGTTACAGTTCAAATGGTTTGAATTGCGGTGGGCTGGTGGGAGATGTGGTCCTCTGGAGCAGGTGAAAAAGCTGGGAGATGTAGTGTGCTGTGTGTTGGCCCTGACAGTTTATTCGTCTCCATTAGTGATTCCCTCTGACCGAGAGAGAATGGATACTGAGATACACCATCTGGGTGTCTGGGGCTGTGTGTATGCCTGTGCGTATTTGTGTGTGTGTGTGTGTGTGTGTGTTTTGAGTGCCTGTGTATGTGTGCGTACGTGTTTGTGTGCTTGTGCCTCCTTTTCAGTTCAGCCTCTAGTTTTAGAGATGTGTCTGTTTTATTCTATGAGGAGCTAACTGAGTCCATACCATAGTCTTTCCTTGTCTGGGAGTCTGCAAAATCCTTACATTACATAAAGCATGTTTCAGGGTAGCTGAAAAATTACTAACAATATGTAATAATCTTGTACAATGTGTGCATCCAGGCAGCGGACAATCATGCTGCTCTTGCCAACATTATGCTATACTAGAAGATTTCAAATATTGAATCCGATCACAGAAGTGATACTATACTGACAAACCTGTTTTATTGCCCCCCGCTGATGAAATCGGACGGAGGACAATGGCACATTCTCTGTCTGTTTCTGCATTTGTTCATTCGTCCCGTGTATTTCACAGCCGTTTTCTCTGTCTCTACAATGCATTTCTTTGCTTAAATCTCTGTGAATGATGTTTCATATGGTTGTCGACTGACAGTTTCATAATTACATTGATTATCACATGCAGAGTCCCAGAAAACCAATTAACACATGTACTTGCATAGTGTTAGCTTTGGAATTCACTCAACATAAGACCATCTGCTGCAGCTTGTTGGTAGCATGGCAGAATCCAAAGGTAGCCGGTTTGAACCCCAATTGGGACTGTACATTATATAATATCAGAAATGTGCCTACTCATTTAAAACTAAAGAGCGGTCTATTTCTCAACAAATCGGTATAACTCAAGAAGGTCGAAATGCATTTCCCCATAAAAAACTTGTTTACAGATGGAAGTAAGGCTTTGGTATGTAAATGGAGCCTCTGTGTACTGTATGCATGCATGTTCATGCTTCCGTCTTGTGTTTTGGTACAGTAAAATAATCCAATTACTTTGAAAAAAAATATGAGAACTGTGTGGTGGAACGATTAGGAGGCCTTGAATGAAGGAGAGTAATTATGTTGGCCATTTCTCATCCAATCATTTCTGAACCTCAATGTACACACACAGTATCTCTTAAACATCCATCACATAGCATTGGTAGTGTCTTTGAGGTAAATTACAGAATGATAGTGGGTCATATTGAACCAAATAAAGACAAGAGGAGGATGAGCAATTGGTTCAATGTGTTCAATATGTTTCCTTTAATAAACTGCCATTGTAAATACCACGGTGCCCACGCTACCAGACCATATAACAACATTTTACCTTTACATTTTAGTCATTTACTAGACGCTCTTATCCAGAGCAACTTACAGCGAATGCATAACAACATTGTTTACATGTTTATTGCTGACATTAAAGAACATAGCCATGTTGTTACCTTTCATTTACCTCAGGAGATGGCTTCGACAGAGACCCGGCATATAGGACATTAAGACCACGACCCCACAGGGATAAATTGAGTGTAGCCTAATGGATGTCAGAGGAAACCATCTCACCATGTACACAAAGTAGCTGAAGTACCACCCCAACCCCCACCCCACCTGTTTTAGGTTCAGACTAATAGATTTTTAAACCACTACAAAGCCAAATATTTGTCAGATACACTTCTCTATATTTTAGAGACCCAGTCATTTTTTCTACAGTACCTTTCACACCTACACAAATCCCCTTTGA